>BPTQ01000007.1:105421804-105548360 GCA_019973895.1 Chrysanthemum seticuspe | reverse complement strand
GTGTTTACAAAAAGGCAGATTTTAAGAAGTCTTTTTATAAATCACAAAAGATTTTACCACCATTTACTCAACGAACATTTAGATAGTCTAAGTCTCAAAAACACTTTTAACTTTTGAGTTAGTTACTGAAGTCGCGAAAATTAGAAAAGTCTTTTATTCAGTAACTAACTCCCCCTCTTACAAGAGTTTAAATATAGTAGATTGCCTGAAAGAATTAATAGGATGCACGAATAGACCTTTTTATATTAACGGATACAACTTCCTGATCCAAAGATCCTAGACTAACAATCCAAATCTACTAATCTCAAACTCTTTGTGTAATATGGGTATGGAATGTACTAGACTAACTATACAACCTAACTGGAAATAATCAGCTAACAACAAACCCACAACAGCTGGTGGTATATAAACATACACACAAGTGATTGTATACGTCCATATAACCATATGTTCATTAGTGGGATCCGGATCGGGAACATTCTTATATACCAATATACCTGCATATGTTAGTGAACACACATACAAATATATGGTGGTCGACAACACCCAAACAACAATCGACTAATAAAGGTCAATCCAACATATCAATCAGATCATGTAAGGTATGGGTATAATGTGTTTCTCAAACTCTAATCATCTAAACCTAACAATCAGATCCTAGAAACCTAGTCCTTCAACATAGGCAATTATATTTTTCCAGATAAGCACGTAGGATAATTAAGAAAGTCCGTTAGATGATATAAATTTGAGAACATTCTCCCCCTCAATCAATGACTTATTTTCTGAAAAGATTAAAAGCGCTGAAGTCATTGATTGAGTTTTCAATTTTCACAAAAACTCTGAATCTGATAGATTTACAAGCAACTCATTTACCACCATTTTAGAAAACACTAAATATTTTTCTGAAGAATTTTAGACGGAAAAACATTTGTGTAGGAACAGCAGTCCTTCGACATACTTTCCTCAAATTGTTTTAGGAAAAGTGCACGAAATATTTTGAAAAATTGTTTAGCGCAACACTTTCCTTCCTTTAAAGAGCGGGTTGCTATCAGAAATAATAGCAAGCCATTGTTTAAGCACGGGTTACAGTCAGAAGTAACTGCAAGCCATTATTTTAGGCCCGGGTTACAGTCTGAAATAAC
The DNA here is from genome assembly GCA_019973895.1 of Chrysanthemum seticuspe. NCBI lineage: Eukaryota > Viridiplantae > Streptophyta > Magnoliopsida > Asterales > Asteraceae > Chrysanthemum > Chrysanthemum seticuspe. Next base: position 105,547,218 of record BPTQ01000007.1, on the reverse strand, counting down.
TGTAAGCCATATTATGAGACATGTTTAGAAAAGAATATTTACACCTCCTGCTCGAACTTCATCTATGGTCCCGTGCCATTATTGAATGACATTTCTAAGACCGTAGATGTTATCGATACCAGAAGACATGTCTTGAGAAAAACATATTTTTGGTATTTTTGAAATTTTCTAATTTTTATGGGTTTTTGTTGGTTTTATATTTTTCTATTTTCATTTACTGGCTTTATATTTTTGTATTTTGTTTTTGATAAATATATACACAGATAGAGTAGATGATATAGTATAAGAGGATGATGATACGAGTACCGAGATAAGGATATCAAGCAGCACGTCGTAGAAGATAGAATACGTCATCTCTTAAACTTCCACCACCAAAGAATCTGAGGCTCCAGAATATAATATAGAACCTGAGCCTTTGAGAAAAATGAGACTTTGGCAGCTTCCCCCCCCCCCCAAACTGAAAATCCTTATGTTGAGCAGATTTGAAGCTCTATACCAAGCTTGCTTTAGCCAGGTGCACAGAGAATCACACCATTATCATTGATCCAGCTGCTCCTTTTAAGAATAATCACCGTGATTCTTCGTTCGAGGCTATATCATCCAATAGAACAACAACGTATCATCCCACTCTTTAATAATCTTCTCAAATTTCATAACTACTGAAGTCTGACGCAATCCATTCCAAAAGGTTGTCAAGAGACCACTTCCCCCGTGTAGTTGAAATGATGCAGTCCGTCTCTTAGTATAATGCTCAAGAACTCTCTCGAATACACTTCATGAGGGGAATGAAGAACACCTTCCCATGTTCACATTTTTCTTCCCTGATGAACGTGTATGAAGCTCAAGAACCCGAAGTACACCAATACCCACGAGCTCTCCCGAATACACATCATGAATGAAGAACATCTCCCCTATGTTCACATCTTTCGTCCCTGATGAATGTGTATGAAGTTCAATAATCCGAAGTACACACATTCCCAACGAGAGAATAACTGATAACACCTCCCTCATGTTACACATTTATCTCCCCTGAATATGCCATACTTGTGTACCTCTTTTATCTTCAGAAACTTTCTCTAATATCACTTCCCCCACATAGTTGGAATAAACACTAAACGCCATGAGTCAAACCTTGAGTTTCTCTGCGGTCATGACAATCGTCTTCCCGGGATATCTTCAATCACTTAGAGGTATTAAGTTCATCAAAGTTTACTCGCGTTTAGATGCTTGTCTCCTTCCGCCTTGCTGGTTTTGACACTTCAGAGTCAGCAAATCATTATAAGCCCGTATACTAGAAATTTGTTGAGAAGAACACAAATAGCCCAAATGAATCCTGTGAGAATCAACTGCAACGGAAACTCTCTCTGACTATCTTTATCAACCCATATGTAGACAATTTGAAGTGACCACTGATGAAGAATACCCGATATACCAAACTTGAAACTGAAGTCAAGTTCCCACATTTGTATCTTAAGCTTGCACTTAATAATGGAAGAACGGTGTCAAGAATTTATGCTTCAAGCAAATTTCTAATACTCACTACTCAAGCAAAGTATGAGACATTAACACCTCTTGCGATTATCCACACCGACATATGCGTGTGACACTGAGTAAAACAAAGTAACTCCTAATAGTGATAGTTAACCAGGTCTTCAACCATCCACCTCGACTGCTGGTAACTAGATAACCCAAGACTTCAACTCAAATTCTTAAGCCCGAGCAAGTTATCAAATAAGAATACACCTTTGTGAATGTCAACTTCAACCTCAAATAAGTGATAAAATAGTAACTTCGAAGTAATCAACTTGTGTCAAATGTCCAACACTTGAATAAACATTCAATCGGTTGAACATTGACCCAATGAATGAACCGAAATAAGTGATTCCTCAACATTAATGCATTCTTCCTCAAGGTATACATGTAGAAGCTGATCTGGAAGATTTACTAAAATTTTCTTTTAGCGGATGAGGAAGTCATTTTTCCTTAATGTTTATGTGGTTGATTTATAGCGTGCACAATGAGAGGAACAATAATCCGTGAAGATTTGGCAAAGGAATACCAAAGAGCGGATCATTATTCATGAACAATAATCCGTGAAGATTTGGCAAGGGAATACCAAAGAGCGGATCATTATTCAGTAGTGCAACTACAATATCATGATAGTCATTATCAACGCCTTTTGAAGTAACTGGAGATAAGGTTTCTTGAGAGTTCTGAGAAGTACTTCTTAGATGGTGAACTAGTTGAGTCAGTAGAAACCGGAGCATGAGCTTCAGAAGCTGGATGATCAACATTCGTTAGAGGTTGGAAGTACTCATCAAACATATCTTTGAAACACAATGAATCCCAAACAATGAATCCCGTTTATCCTTAGTGATTGAAGCATTAGGCGTTGGAGGAGTGTCATCAAAAATCAAGCAATGAATCATTGCTAAAGAATCTGAGCAAGTCTAATTGGGGATTTAAATTTTGGCTTTTCAATCTCCCCCAATTAGTGCTCTCCCCTAAACTGACGAAGATTTTCAAGTGTTCTTCTCAGCCCGGATTAAGAAGAAGTATTTAGATCATCAAATGCAATTCGTCTTTAGTCTTCTAATCATGTAGCTTTCAAATGTAGATTAGATTATAGACTCGACCTTCTTCAAGATTATCCGAATGGGGAAATAGACAGTTAACATCTTCTTCACACCAAAGGCATTCCTGTTAACTTGTAAATAGCAAATCCCCTTAATTAAAGTCCCTCCCAATCAAACAAGAACAGAAAGATGTTCATCAAAGAAATCAGCCCAGCAACTAGAAGCACTTTGTCATTTAATCATACCAGCCCGTGTGAAGATGTCAACCCAACGGCTCTTAGAAGAAACTACATGTGAAGATGATCCGATAAGAAGAATCTCGGTTCTTACATGGGTTAGGAGCCGTTTGACCATATATTCTCAAATATCAGTCAACCATGCAAAAAATTCACACTTCTTCTCCCCCTCAAGAATTGCATACAGAGATGCCATTCTTGATTAACCAAGTGATTATCATCCAAATGTATTCTATTTACACTTCTCCCCCGCAAAATTAGCACATGATGTCGCCATCTTCATTATATTGAGCAAGAGGAATAAGAGTAATTATCAGTAGTCCGGTTCACTTGATGACTGAAGCACATGGAAAAAGCATGAAGCATGTTGATGAAGAATGTCGATGAGAATGGTCATAAACATGAAGATTTCTCTTCTTAAGAAGATAAAGCGCACTGACACGTACACTTTTCTTTTCTTTAGAGTACGAGGCATGAACTGATTTGTTCATACGTCATAGCCGATTGAATATCAATGTTGAGTAACTAGAACCCGTGAATTATGAGATATCAATCCTTTTGTTATCCATACTTTAAGCCAGTCCATGTATTGAAGGATCGAAGTATCTGCAACTGAGTAAGGACTACCTGCACTAATATTACAAACTTGATTGCATATATTATGGTTAGTGACATCAGTATCCAAACCCTTTGGGGTTTCACGGTCAACATTGAGAATGCTATTGGTAAACATATTTCCTGTAGGTATCCACCTAAGTCTAGCATCCTTAAAAATTCTACCAGATGGTATCCACTTATGGCAAGGTCTAGGATTGTTAGGCATCTTATGCATAGTGAGAGACTTATCCTTATTCCTAGTTTCCAAAGATTTAGTAGTTGGTAACCATCTAGGTGAGGCTTTTGGTTTCATTTGCTTCATATGCACTGTAGATGACTTAGTGTGAATCCTAGACTTAACAGGTTGTACCATTGCATGAGCATTTACATTCTTCAAGGATTTTGTGAAACATTTATCATGATTAGCATTAAAGATACATTTCAGACACTTTGAGCAAACAACTTGTTTAGATTCAGAAATTGATCTAGATTTCTTAGAGTGATCTGCTATGGGAATAGCTTTAATTGAAACGCAACTACTCTTAGATGTACGCCAATCCCTAGTCTTTAGATTAGTGTTCCTAGGTAATGGTTTAGAACTACTAGCAGTGCCTTGAAATTTTGAAGAATTCATCATCCTAGGTCTTGCACCTAAAATTTCATCTTTACGATTATGTGCCTTCTTTCTAGCCATTTCAAGATAAGAGTTCTTATACAAGTCATTCATATCAATTTTCCTAGGCAAGTGAGGTGAAGTTACTGGTTTTGTCAAAACTTGTTTCGCATCAACTTGGGAGGCAAACCGCGTTTTTGAAAATTTTGGTCGTTCAGATCTAAATGCATTCGGTTGTCTAATAACTGGTTTCCCCAAGTTTGATGGTTTTGAAAACTTAGTGTTCACACTATTCCCTTTTGTTTTTCTGAGCTCATTTTTTAAAGCAACAATAGCGAAACTCTTTTCCTGAAGTTGAGCTTTGAGATCATCAATTTTTGCTATCAAAGAGTTTGTTTCCATTGACTTAGTTCTAGCTTCTTTGACAGAGTCACTTAGTTCTATGTGATTCTTTCTCAAAGACTCATTTTCCATTAGTAATTTGGCCACACAAACAGCTAATTCATCATTTCTCATTTGAATATCATCAATAGCATTAACATCAGAATTACTTGTAACCAAATTACTTTTCACATGCATACCAGAAATATGTTACTTCAAATTGTTGATGGTTGATTCTTTGTCTTGAAGCTGAGCTTTCAAAGTGTTCATTTCAAAAAGTTCACGGAATTCAGGAAGTTCCAGATTTTTACATGGTTTGTTAATTTGGAAACTTTCTTCTTTACTTTGTATCGCAATTTTAAGTGAAATGCAATGTTTTTCAAGATTTGAGAATTTGTTTGAAAGTTCATAAAAAGCCTTTTTATCAACCTTATTGTTTGTTTTGAAACACTTAATCTCAGACTCAGCCTCAGTTACAGAAGATTTAACAAAGTCATGTTCAGCATCATGATCAGTTTGTTTAAGTACTTTAGCAGATGCACTATATTGAACAGGAAAGGGTACCTCATTACATGACACCTGCTCAATTTCTGGTCTGATATCTGCATCCACATCATGTGTAACAAGAGTCACTGGACCGCTGGATGTGTCAAGCTTATCAATCTCTGAGCCTCTGTATTCAGTGGCAACTGATCCATCATCTGGTGCTTTACCCGACTCATCATTATATGTTGACTCTGACATTCTGCATTCAGGAACACCCGATTCTTCAACAGATACACTACCCAACTTATCACAACTATCTCTCAACTGCACCTGACACTCATTCACGTTTTCATTTTTATGTGTAACTTCCTCAATGTACTTCTCCACATTATCCATGAGTTGTATGAATGTCTCAATGAACACGCTAATTTCCATTCCAGTGTGTCTCTTGAAAGACATTTCAGTCATGTCTTGATCATAATCTGATGTAAATTCCCCACTGATGAATGACTGAAATTGGTTGTGGATCACTTGAAGTGCAGCACTGGAACTAACCTCTTGAACCTTCTCTTTATCAAGTTGTTGTTCCAATTGTTCTAAGTTCAATAGTACTGTTCCCGTTAATGTGGATAAGTCTTGACGGAAAAGGGCAATGCATGTTCGTTCCATTCCAATCGGTGTGAGTAACATAAGGTGTGAGTGAAGTTGTTGATAAGATTCAATGCTACTTTCCTTTTGCATGGCATTCTGTAGTCCAAGCAGGTGCAATTCTTTTTCATTGGACTCAGAGCATGAAGAACTCAAGTCATCATTGATTGATTCCATCATCTGTATTCGATCAGAATAGCTAATATTCTCATGGTTGTCTACAGCATCATACAGTTTGAGTACTTCTGAAATCACTGGGTCAGTAGAGTAGGACATGATGTGGTAGAATGCACGGGATTTTACAAGTCTATGATTCAAACCGAGAAATAAAATCTTTCGCGGGATTTTACTAAAATCAAGACCAAACCGTTAAGCAATGACCAATGGAATGTGTTAAGATGACTGATGGATCGATACAATGAAAGACGATTGTGTGACAGGGCTTTAGATTGTTCGTAGGAAAAGCTGAAATGTTGATTGGTTGAGATTTGGATTGGTTGATGCACGTTTTTACGGAGAATTTATGGGTCTAAAAACTTAAAACCTCAATAACTTCCTTTCGGAGGGGATTTGGGCCTCGAAAAATTCGTTTCACGACATCGTGTGAAACCTCACAATATTCAGCCTGTTCCGGTCGTTTTGCAGGTATTTCGCTGAAAACGTAGTTACGGATCAAAAGTTATGGCCGTTTGAAGTTTTGACGTAAAAAGTCAACTTTGGTCAAACCTCTTCTTCCTAAAAGTCAACCAAGTCGCTATAACACTTGAACCAAGTCGCTAAGCACCAAGTCGCTAAACAGCTAAGTCGCTAAGTAGTAATTCGCTAAGCCTCAAGTCGCTAGCAAAATTTTGGCAGCAATTCGCTATTCAAGTCGCTAAAGATTCAAGTCGCTAAAGAGCAACTCGCTACAGACCAAGTCGCTACCACCAAGTCGCTACCCGTAGTGGAGGGACCACTACTTGTACTGTTAATCGCTAGGTCTAAGTCGCTAGCTCCAAAACTGTAACTCGCTACAAAATTGTGAAGCAAGTCGCTACGAAGAAAGAGATTCGTATATCAAGTCGCTAGCAAGAAAAACCACATAAACATCACTTTTCATTCCAAAAACAACCCAACCAAGATGATTCAAGCTTACCAAATGAAAACCTAAACACTTGTGATGATTCTAAGCATAAAAGTACTAACAAAATCCAAGCTTTAACACAAGAAATCAACCAAATGATGCACAAACCACTAAACTTTTTCAAACTCAAAAACCACCTAAAAACCACTAGAAATCCAAAGATGTGCACGATATGATCTAACCAAGGCTCTTGATACCAATTGTAACATATTGGATTTCATAAACACATAACAAACAATAATATGGTCGAATTATTTAGAGGTTTTAGAGAGAGAAAGTGGGAGCCTTTCTAGAGAGAGAAAGTGAAAGAAAACATAGAAGGTTAGATTAAGATGAATGAAAGGTCCAACCCTCTACCTTGGGAGGTAGAGGGTATATATAGTTACAAACTAAACGTCCTCCTTCAGACTGTGGATCAGGCATACAGTGGATAAAGACCCGTCCTTCCTCCACGGTGTTGCTCTAAACTAAATAACTAACTAATAAGACAGTAAATAACGATATGTCTACGAGCTAACTTATGCTAGATTATATTTGGGGTGACCGACTCTTCACTATGGAATTTCTAATTCCTAACACCATTTATGAACAACGCGCTAAGTTTGAGTTAACCACTCGTGAGCAGGAAATGGATGACCAAATGCGTACAATTATTAGAAAAAGTAACTTTAGGGAAGAAATACTAAAACAAGAGCTAGATTCCTTAAAAGAAAAGCTTAATAAAATGGCTAAGCAAAAACAAGAACTTCAAGAAAATGTGAAAGTGCTTAAGCAGGAATTTAATGCTAAGGAATCAAAACTTTTAAAGGAATTTTCCAACCTAAAAACTTTGAAAAACAAACTTGAGAACAAATTGTATGTACATGGAAACACCATTCAAACTGCTCACATGATCACTAAGCATAGAGTTCTAAGTGACAAACATAGTGTTGCATTAGTTGATGAACCAAACCCTGAGGCTTGTAAGGAAGCTAGAGAAGCACATAAGGTAATTTATGATGGCAATGAAATCCTTAAGCCTAGACAGAAACCTAGTTGCGCTGAGAATACTGAGGAAGATAAGCAGTTAGAAGAAGTCACAAGAAGGAAATTGGATGAAAAACTTAAGAGCCCTTCATGCATAGAAAAGAAAATCTGCTATAAAACACCCAACTATGCTAAGGATAATTGGATTGTATTTAACAAGTTTAGACCTCAAACACAGCTGACCCCTGAACAAGTGTTCTAGAAAAAGGATATGGACATGAAAAAAGCTGATGAGTTTGTTGAACAGAATCCCCCATGTAGGAGAATGCTTCCTGCCACTATATATCCCCCCAATACACCAATGCATTTAGTTCCTAGATCTATTCCCACTAAGAGCAAGACCTTAATCAGTCAGTATGTTATTTATCAATTATTTGTTGATTTTGATAAAACATGTAAGAAAAGGATCACACCTACTGGGATAACTGAAGGGGAGAGGGGTTTTAAGCAAACTAAAGAATGCTACTTAACTGAGGTCATGCCTTTCTTTAAACAATTAAAAGGTCAATTTGAGAGTTTTAAAAGGGAGATGGATTCAGATATTAAAGAAATGGAAAAGGAATTTGATGCAATGATTCTTGAGGTCAATGACTTTGAGAGAGAATTAAAATATAATGAGATTGAGAGGAAGAACTTGCATACCTTAAATGAGAATCTGATTTCTGAATGTATCACTCAAGATGTGTTTTACACTGCCACGAATTGTTCAATTAATGCATCTCAATTTCATGAATTATCTGTTGCTCTGAAAGTCTCCCATGATCATGTCATTGAGCTTGAAAAAACTAACTCTAAATTGCATGAGAAAGTTGAACGAGATGATCATGATAACCTGGTGAAACAGTTTTCTAAATTGGAAGTTGAGCATCTTGCTTTGCAATTAAAATATCAACATCTAAAAGAAAATGTTAAAACCTTAAATATCAAGACATCCTTGGATGCTCCTGAATTTGATGCAGTTTTTGAAATCAGCAAACGTGATAAACAGATTCGAGCTCATTGTAACACGATCAGAAAAATGAGAACCCAAATTTCACAATTAAAGGGTGAAAAGAACAATGTGACTGGCTCCCAAATGCCTCCTCCTTTAGATTCTCAGTGTTCTCAAACTTTTCATCTTCAAAACTTGGTTAATGTTTTACAAAAGGAAAATGAGAGTTTTCTAGAAGAAAATGAAAAGGTGAAACAACACTTTAAAGAGTTATATGATTCAATAAAAGTCACTCATGAAAAGAACAACGAAATAATAACGTCTTTACAAAAGGAAATTGAGAATCTAAGGAGTCAGGTAAAAGGGAAAATGCCACTTGTCTTTAATGAGAATGTTGCATCAAAGTCATCTGCAGACTCTAAATATATTGTGACTGTTAAATACATTCCTCCTCATCTTAGAAATAACGAACTTGTGTTTCATAACTATTTTGCTTACCTTAAGGATAGTCTAGAATGTCTCCGAGAGATTGTAGAAGAGGATTTCATAAATAAGCCACTTGATAGAGAAATTAGGTTTGCTTGCATTCAGGCCAAACGATCTCAGGAGCTGTTAGAATGTTTAAGAGCAACATGTCCTAAATCTTTTTGTGAGAAAGGTAAAGCTGTGATGCCTTGTTCTATGCCTAGCATTATGAAAGTAAATTTTAATATGCCGTCGAGTAGCTCAGATCCCAACACTTCTATGCCCAGTATTAAGAAAGTGAACTCTAGAGTGCCCTCAATTAGTTCAAATCCCTGCACGTCTAGTTCAGGAATGCAAAAGGTAGCTCAACCAACTAATGTTCCCATAATTCCCTCTACAGGAGTAATCAGTGACACAAAGGCAAGCGGGTCAAAGCCTTCAGGCAATACAAAGCAAGATAGGACCTCGCAAGCTAAGAATGTGCAATGGAATAAAGTAAAAGACCACCCTAGGAACATTAAGTTTGAGTTGAATAAAACGAATCGTGTTGATTCTAGTATTAGATATAAGCGTACTGTAATTAATTCAAATTCTGCTACTTTTGGCAAAACATGTAATGATGATTGTTTGGTTTCTGTTACTAATCATGAATGTGGTGTGAATGAGTTGATTATTGCTGTTAAATGCGCTGTTAAGATAGTGAATACAAAAAATCAAGCTAAGAAGGGTAGAAAGCAATGGCGAAAGAATGTTAGAAAACATTGGAAACCCACAGGAAGGAAATTTAGTAACATAGGTTATCAGTGGATACCTACTGGCCGCAAATTCAATCTTAATGAGATGTGCCCTAAATTATCTAGATCAATGCCCATTAGGAAATGGATGCCTACTGGTAGAACTATTCCTTTAAGAAGTGAACATACTTTGAGTAGGTCAAATACGGACACTAGCATTGCATCTATCCCTGATGATTCCATTGTTTCCACTTCTGATGTGGGTATTCCAATCACTGTTACTAACCAAATGGAACCAATTCTTGCATGGCGATCCTAATTATCCAGCTATCCATTATTGTCTGTGTTCAATTGCAGATCGTTCAAATCTTTCTGTGGTACCTGGACTCAGGCTGTTCCAAGCATATGACTGGAGACCGGTCACGGCTCATGAACTTTGTGAGTAAATTCATCAGGACTGTTAGATTCGGGAATTATCATTTTGGTGCAATTATGGGTTATGGAGTCTATGTTGTTGGTGATAGTGTTATCTCTAGGGTATATTACGTTGAAGGTCTTGGTCATAACTTATTCTCTGTCAATCAATTATGTGATTCTAATCTAGAAGTGGCTTTCAGAAAACATACTTGTTTCGTTAGAGAACTTGATGGTAAAAAACTTTTAAGAGGAACACGTGGTTCAAATATATACACCATCTCTATCGAATATATGATGAAGTCTTCTCCAATCTGCTTGTTGTCAAAGGCTTCGAAAACAAAGTCATGGTTATGGCATCGTCGTCTAAATCACCTGAACTTTGGCACCATAAATGATCTTTCCAGAAAGGACTTAGTAATAGGCTTACCTAGACTAAAGTATGAAAAGGATCATCTTTGTTCAGCATGCCAATTGGGAAAAAGCAAGAAGTATGCCCACAAACCCAAACCTACAAACTCAGTTATGGAAGTTCTTCATACCATTCACATGGATTTATGTGGACCCATGAGAGTGCAGAAAATTTACGGGAAGAAATATGTGTTAGTTGTGGTTGATGATTACTCTCGATTTACTTGGGTTAAGTTCTTAAGGATAAAGGATGAAAATCTAGATATCATCATCAAACAACTGCAGGTTCGACTTAACAAAACTTTCAGAATCATCCGAACAGACAATGGAACTGAGTTTGTTAACAAAGAACTTAGTGAGTTTTATGAAAGTGTTGGAATCAATCATCAAAGAAGTGTTCCACGAACTCCTCAACAGAACGGTGTAGTTGAAAGACGAAATCGAACTCTTGTGGAAGCCGCTAGAACAATGCTGATTTACTCAAAGGTTCTAATGTTTCTTTGGGCTGAAGCCATTGCCACTGCGTGCTACACTCAAAATCGATGCCTTATTCACACTTCTCATGGAAAAACTCCATATGAACTTGTCCACAATCGAAAACCTAATCTTTCATTCCTTCGTGTGTTTGGTGCATTGTGTTATCCAACTAATGAGGGCCAAGACTTAGGCAAACTTAAAGCTAAATCGGACATTGGAGTATTTGTAGGATATGCACCAAGCAGAAAAGGATACCGAATCTACAACAAAAGAACCCGAAATATCATGGAAACAATTCACGTTCCGTTCGATGAGCTGACCGGTCATATGGCTCCTGGACAACCCAGTTCTGGACCCGCATCATCAAGTAGTCCCATCAGTTCTACTCTTGTATACGATTCTTCGTCAGCAACTCCTTATGTACCTCCTTCAGAAGATGACTTGAAGAAATTGTTTGATCCAATGTTTGATGAACACTATGAGCCAATTGCTAATGATTTGTCAAATCCATCAACAGAGGCTGCTTCTATCCCTGTCAATGAAGTTAACCCTTCAGTTTCTATGTCATTAAGTCAACAAGCGCCTGCTGCTGATCACTCTGTCTCATCAATAAATCATCAAACATCGAGTGTAAATCATGGAATTGTTCCTGGCACCTTTGATGGAGATAATCCCTTTGCTACTCCTGAAGATGCCCCCTTTGAGAACATATTTGCTCCTGAACCTTCATCAGAACCATCTTCATCAGGAGAAATCGACTCTGCTACTTCAGTTCCTCAACAATAACCACACGAACACCTTAGAAAATGGACACATGATCATCCATTGGATAACATCATTGGAAATCCCTCTCGTCCAGTATCCACTCGTAAACAACTTGCAACTGATGCCTTATGGTGCTTCTTCAACTCCGTACTATCCAAGGTCGAACCAAAAGACGTTAAAACTGCAATGAATGAAGACAGTTGGTTCAATGCCATGCAAGAAGAAATTCATGAGTTCGATCGACTAGATGTATGGGAATTAGTACCTGCTCCTGACTGTGCTATGATCATTGCTCTAAAGTGGATCTTCAAAGTAAAACTTGATGAGCTTGGTGATGTATTAAAGAACAAGGCTCGATTGGTTGCAAAAGGATAATGTCAAGAAGAGGGTATTGACTTTGAAGAATCATTTGCTCCAGTTGCTCGTATCGAGGCAATCAGAATCTTCTTGGCTAATGCTGCAAGTAAGAACATGGTAGTCTATCAGATGGATGTAAAGACGGCTTTTCTTAACGGAGATCTTAAAGAAGTCGTATACGTCAGCCAACCTGAAGGTTTTGTGAATCCAGAGCGTCCTACTCATGTCTATACGCTATCAAAGTTTCTCTATCTACTGGATTCAGCAAAGGAGCAGTTGATCCGACATTGTTCACCAAAAAGTCAGGCAAACATTTAATTCACGTTCAAATCTATGTTGATGATATTATTTTTGCCTCGACTGACCCCAATGAATGTGACCATTTTTCTAAGAAGATGAGCTCCAAATTTCAAATGTCAATGATGGGACAAATGTCATTTTTCTTGGGAGTACAAATTTCACAAATTCCCAGAGGCATTTTTATTAATCAATCTAAATATGCAAATGAAATTTTAAAGAAATTTGGATTTGACACTTGTGACATCGTTGACACTCCCATGGTGGAACGTACCAAACTGGACGAGGACCACTCAGGGATCATGGTAGATCAAACGAAATATCGAAGTATGATTGGATCCCTAAAGTACCTCATAGCCAGTAGACCTGATATTCTGTTCGCTGTATGCATGTGTGCTAGATACCAGGCTAAGCCTACCAAAAAACACCTTGAAGCGATTAAACGGGTCTTTCGGTATCTCCAAGGAACCATCAACATGGGTCTTTGGTACCCGAAGGACACCGGTATGTCACTAACAACATATGCAGATGCAGACCATGCAGGGTGTCAAGATACACGTTGAAGTACGTATGGAGGTGCTCAATTTTTGGGTGATAAGCTTGTGAGCTGGACTTCAAAGAAACAAATGAGCACTTCTATATCCTCTACAGAGGCTGAATACATAGCCATGTCATCTTGTTGTGCTCAAATCCTATGGATGATATCCCAATTATCTGACTATGGCTTTGAATTCAACAAAATCCCTCTGTATTGTGATAACAAAAGTGCCATTGCTCTCTCTTGCAACAACGTTCAACATTCAAGAGCAAAGCACATTGACATTCGACATTATTTCATTCGGGAACAAGTGGAAAAAGGTGTGGTAGAACTCTATTTTTTGAGGACTGAATACCAGTTATCAGACATCTTCACCAAAGCTCTTCCTAGAGAACGTTTTGAGTTTATCCTTCCACGACTTGGTCTAAAGAGCCTCAACCGGAAACACTCAAACGTCTTCAAGAGGAAGACGAGGAGTAAATGGTTTTTTCTTCATCTATCTCTTGTATATATTTATTCAAAAAGAAAAATACAAAATTTCAAAACCCACAAAAGAAAATAGAAAAATATAAAATTTTCAAAAATCCTTAAAAATTAGAAAATCTTGAAAAAATTTCAAAAAAATATATATATATATATATATATATTGTTATTTTGTCATGTTTTTCTTTATTCGATATCATCTACGGACTTTGTGTTGACATTCAAATAATGTCACGAGTTTTTAGATGTTCTTCGAATGTACATAAATTGCTTAAAAAAAATGAGGCGGAGAAAAATGGTGGTTTATTGTCATTTCAGGCAGTAACCCGTTTTAAAAGTAAAGAACAGGTCCATGCTTAATCTTATTTTTCAAATCTCATGCTCTGATTCTTAAAACAAATATTTTCTTTCCAAATATTTTTCCGTCTAATTATTCTTTTGAAAAATATTTGTCATCTAATGAAAACAAAATTGCTTTGAAAATACCTCGTACTCTATTTTTTAAAATCGTCTGGGCTTATCTTTGTCAAAACTCTCTAACACTCAATCAACAACTCATGTCATTGATTGAGGGGGAGAATAATTTCAATTCAATCAAAAAGGTTATTTTTTAAACAATTAGCACGTAAAAGAGCAAGGTCTAGTTTTTGGAGAATCAAAAAGAACAATGTGTTATACAATTGATTCAAGACCTTGGCTAATGTTATATTTTCAAAAGATATTCATGCATGATCGATCAATGGAGTTTAAAGTCTCAAAATCCAATCCTTATTAGTTAAAATATTTTTCAAAAGCAAGTCACTATTCTCCTCAAAAGCTCTCAAAATTTAATTTAAATCAATAGAGATCACAACTCTCAAAGGATTTGAAAATTGTGATCGGGGGAGAATTTGTGATTTAAATTGGATTTAAACTGATAATTAGATAATTGGTTTTATAAGTGTTTAGCAAACTCTCCTCCATTCATGTGCCAAACGATTTCAAAGTTTCCATGCACATGTTAAGGGGGAGCATCTATTTTAAACCAAAAAGGATTAAAACGTGATTAATTTGTTCCAAAGTGCAGGTTTTCCCTAATATGTGCTAAACGATTTCAAATAAATGATGCACATGTTGAGGGGGAGCTCTTTTTCAAAAAATATCAAAAATAATTCAGGTACAAAATGCTTTGATAATACATCCCAAGTATCTTGATTGATTTTCAAATGGTTTTCAATTGGTTCCAATGGCAGATGAACAATATCAAATAGACCGACCAAATTTACTTTATGTATGGTGATATAAGGATGGTTAGGTTAGGCATTCGTTCCCACGATCCAGCCAGAGCCGGAGGGATCTACCCAGGGACAATCCACTAGATAGTGTAGAGTCCTTAGATATGATCAAAAAAGGAGAAAAGTGAGATATGGGAAGAGTGCGGACTGAGATAGAGCTAGAACTGGAATAAACCCAACAAGGTTCTAGTAATGAAGTCTCGGTAAGCACTGAATGGGTTGAAGAATGAAAAAGAAATAAATGAGAAAAGGGTGAAAACAAATAGCCCTCCATTATTTTCAACCTTAGGGCAGAAACCGGGTTCAATTCATATGCTACTGGCTGTTACCGAGGTAACACCGGTATTGAAGACAAGACATCATGGACCCAGTGACGCACTGCACTACAACTTCCCAAGCTACTCAAGTTCCTCTTAAAAGGACTTGTTTCATTCTCACAGGGGAACCTACATTATCTATCGACTTTCTCTTAGAGATGGTTGATATTGAAGAAGGACACCCTCTCCCTAGTCTCCGGCATAGGAACCAAATGTGCACAATTGAGTCTAGAGCCACGAGATCATCAATAAATCTCATTAAGGACACAATCAATGAAGACTCTCTGTTTCACACAATGTGGAAAGAGAGAATATACCTTTAGAGTCCTTCGCATTATCCTTGTGGTATTGCCAGAACATCTGAGTGATATGCAAACATATTCACAATGAAGATGGAAAGCCTTCTAGAGCCAAAATCAAACAAGCTCTTGGTAGGTGGCATGTGAGATCTATCTAATAGATCAACCATGTGACAACTGAACAGAAACAATGGGGCGATTCAAACTTTTGGATCAATCCTGGTTCAGGTTATGGATTGACGGATACCTTTGAAAAACCGGTCATTGTGCTTAAAACTCTTTTCTCTAGCACATCGACTGTGTATTAATATTTCAAAAATAAAAGGTGTTTATGATTGATAATTTATTTTCTTTAAAACCTCATTGCATTGCAAAAACACTTTATTTTGAGCAGTACTCGATTGTTTTTCAAATCTCTTTTCATCAATCAGTGAATCTCAAATTCGCTGGTTCACTCACTCCGTGTTGTCTTCTTTGAGACGTTCTGGTTTGAGAACAACTAGAGCAGCTGCGAAACCCTGTCAAGGAGATTCTTTGGAATTTTACCTGATCACAGGCAGTACTTGTACTGATCAACAGGGAACCGTGGGCCGTGTACCTCAATTCGACGAAAGTGATCAAAGACACTTTTCGTGCGCTTTATTGCTAACTGTTTTATGCAGGTACACCCGACGTTTGCAGCTGATCAGAATGGAGTGGTCAATCCATAGCCGCATGCTCACACAATGCATTCACATCTAGAGAAATCATGATTAAAGCATCAACAACTCTGATATTTTTCACTACATGCTTCTGCTACGCTGCTGCAAATATCATGAATCAACTAAAGCTTCTGGTACTCTAATGAAAAGAATTCATGATCCAGAATGTGAGCATGTCGGTCCACTGTCACAACGTTACATGATGTCAACACCACAATGGAAGAGTAAGAGATTTATGCAAGTTGATGATCTCAAAGCTGGCTCAAAACTCATCATCACGTGAATCAGTTAAAGACCTCCACTTGAATTATCCAAACATGCGTAACATGAAGAATCAAAGACTACGAGCTACCGAGCAAAGAACTTAATCAAGAATCCAAGAACAATCTAATGTAATATCTGTTTGTATTCATTGTAAATTGAGGTGACCTCCCTTAGGGGGAGATTGTTAGGAATTAGAAAATTCAGTCGTTAAAGTGTCGGTAACCTTAATTATATGTATTCGTTAGAAAGCTCATAGTCATAGTCAAGTTATGTTAATGAGTAGTTAGTTAAGTAACACCGTGGAGGACGGACGGGTCTTTACCCACTGTATGCCTGATCCACAGCCCGTAGGTGGCGTTTATTGTAAGACACTATAAATACCCTCTACCTCCCAAGGTAGAGGATTGGAGCTTCAATACCATTTTTCTTTGTTTCACATAGTTCCCAACTCTCTTCCCTTTCTCTCTCTAGAACTTTCTCTCTCTAGAACTTTCTCTCTCTAAACATAGTGTACGCCCCATATGGATTTGGTTTGATGTGTTTGTGAAAACCTATATCTTACAGTATAATAGATTCTAGAACTTGTTTTGTGATGCATTCCGAGATCACTAGTGAGACTACACTTGTGTAGTTAGGAATAACTAAATGATGAGAGGCATTACGTTAACCCTTGTTTGATACCCGTATTATAATTACTTCTTCCACATCGGTTAAGTAATTCCCCCACACCCTTGCGTTGTACTCATCTTTAGTACACGATACCCCTAGTTAACCCCTCAGAGCCTATCCTTTTCACGGTTCTCATGATGTTTTGGTTTTCCGGAATATCAATGAAGAGCATTGTTTACAATCCACCCCCAAATGTACACCCAAATCGCCTTAGCCAACCTTGTATGCACTCACTTTTAGTGCATTATTGTTATCATACTAAACCCTTAGTTCAATTATCTAGTTGCTTGTATGAGTTGCTAAGTCGAGTCATATCCTTTGTACACAGTTTTGGGACGATTGGGACTCATGGAAAAAGTTAAATTTTATGAAATGACGGGAAGGAACGTTAAATTCAAATTCCCTTTATTTACGTAATAAGGTACTCCAAGTGTTTTGATCTTTTCAATTAAGGTCAAATTAGTGTTAGAGTAATAAAAACTCAAGTGTAGGGATGTGCCTATAAATCCCTATTATTTTGATGTTATCGTAGAGGATGGTAGAGTAAAAGTGTATGAAAAAAAAAACAATAAAAAAATATAGTGATATTAAAAATAAAAAAATGAAAAAATGAAAAAAACATACGGGCTACCATCCTACATCTATCTTTCAATTTATTTTTGTTCGTTTCAAGTTATCTAGAGTTTAGAGTGTCGAGTCTTGGCTTAACAACGCCATTCTTCTCATGCTTGTAGCATAAAGATTTTCGACTTGCCACCACTAAACCATGTATCCCACCAAACCCTTTGTTTCCCTACCATAAGCCTAACATTACAACCCTTTAAAAGACCTCTTGGATAGTCTTTCCTAGGTGCTTACGCCAAAGCGATGAAGGTTTGATCTAGTCTCAAGCCTATGGTAATCTATGTACTAGGACCGGTTAATGAGTGTTTATCTTCCATTTCCAACTTGATATATTTCATATACACCCGAGAGATGAGAGTATCCAAACACCACTTGTAAGGTGCTAGTATGTAATTTTCATGCTTGTTATGACTTTTGCGCGGCTTATATGTTTTGTGAATCGTTCTAAACTAATGCTTCATGACCCCTAACTTATAAATTAATTGGGTGAAAGCACATTTGCTTGAGGACAAGCAAATACCAAGTGTAGGGATATTTGATAAGGATTTAAAAGGTACACTTTTGAGGGGTCATTTAAGCCCTTAATTGATCACTTTTGTATCCGTTACTACTTAATTTCATTCCTTTTCACTTTTTAGGTCTCTTGAAGGCAAATTGCTGGAATGACACTTATTCGGACGAAAAGACGCGAATATACGAAGAAAATGGCCAAAGTCAAGAATCGAGACACTCAAGCTGCTGGAATTGAAGGGGACGGCGTCACGGCTTAATTGCGACGCCGTCGTGACACACCTTGAGACGACTCATAGAGCAAATTTCTAGTTTACAAGTGACGGCATCAGGTTTTAAAAGAGTAGGGCGTCACAACTCAAACGGCCTTGATTTGATCCCGACGGCGTCACGAGCATAAGGTGACGCCGTCACAGAGTTGACATGGCCAAGACGAAACCCTAATGACGGTGACCCGATGGCGTTACAATTAAAGAGTGACGCCGTCGCATATTGTAACACTATATATAGAATCCGAATTTTTCAGTTTTAGAGAGGTAGTTTTGTAGAGTAAAAACCTAAACCAAACCAAGGCTGTCTTGGGCAGTATCTTAGGGTTCCATAACCTATTTTACAACAAGATAAGTGTTTTACTTCATTAATACAATCATGTCTTCAATTGTTTGTGTGTATGCTTGCATGTTTTCCATGTCCGGCTAATTTACTTGTGTGTTTGCTTAGATCTATGAAACCTAGGTATTGAATATTGATTGGTTATCTCTTATCTTAATTGTGATTGACCTAGTATTGCGATAGGTCATTCATTGTGTTATTAATGCTTGATTAATATTTGTTGAGCCTTAGCTTATAGTTACTAGTGGAATTGTAGGCTAAATATCCAAAGATAACATTAGTGTTAAGTTTATGAATCCTAGAGATTTCGTAGTCATTAACCTTAGGTAGATTCAAAGAGTTAGGGATAAACGCATACCCTACTACCTTAGAAAACACAACGCGTT
The DNA here is from genome assembly GCA_019973895.1 of Chrysanthemum seticuspe. Lineage (NCBI taxonomy): Eukaryota > Viridiplantae > Streptophyta > Magnoliopsida > Asterales > Asteraceae > Chrysanthemum > Chrysanthemum seticuspe. The sequence goes on along the minus strand of BPTQ01000007.1, from coordinate 105,528,004 downwards.
AAGAATAAGGACGTGACAATTCAACAGTTAATAGGAGATAACTAGGGAGTAATAACATCCAAGTAAACACATTTTTAATCATCATAAGAGCACACAACAATAGACATAGACTACACTCACCTTAGATTAGATAATTAGATAAGTAGAGTAATCGGTAGAAATACCAACCCCCCAAATCCAATACTCCGAGATTCATACCTTTCAATTTCCAAAAAACATAAAAAGATAAAAAAACAATCTTCCTCAACCACAACCTTAGCGTAGTAACTTCTCACTAGCATTCCTATTCCCCTAGAGAACGATATCAATTCTTGAGGCTTACCCTAATACTACACTACAATGATTAGGTTCACTGCCTAGGGTGTTGAAAAACTTGCTCGACAATAAGGAAGTTCCTTTGACCCCGAACGCGCGTTGTATGCGTATCAACTTCCCAAGCTACTCAAGTTCTCTTAAAAGGACTTGTTTCATTCTCACGGAGAACCTACATAATCTATCGACTTTCTCTTAGAGATTGTTGATATTGAAGAAGGATACCCTCTCCCTAGTCTCCGATATAGGAACCAAAAATGCAGGATTGAGTCTAAAGCCAAGAGATCATCTAGAATATCTCATTAGGACACCCTAATGAAGACTTGCTGTTTCACACAATGTGGAAAGTAAGTATATATATTGAGAGTCCTACGCATTATCCTTGTGGTATTGCCAGAACATCCGAGTGATATGTAAAATATTCACAATGAAGATGGAAATCCTTCTAGAGCCAACATCAAACAAGCTCTTGGTAGGTGACATGTGAGACCTTTCCAAAAGATCAAGCTTGTGACAACTGGATAGAAATGATGGGGCGATTCATTCTTGAATCAACCTTGGTCCAGGAAATGAATTGACGAATACTTTTGGAAAAACTGTTCGATGTGCAAATCTTCTTTTCTCTAGCACATCGAATTGTATTCTTTTTCAAATACAAAAAGTATTTCTGATTGAAAATTGATCTTTCTCATAAAACCTTTGTCGTATTGCAAAACTCTTTCTTCTAAGAAATACACGATTGTTTTCAAATCAATTTTTCATCAATCAATGAATCTCAATTCGCTGGTTCACTCACTCCATGTTGTCTACTTTGGGACGCTCCGGTTTGAGAACGGCTATATCAAGCTGCGAAACCCTGTCAAGGAGATTCTTCGGAACTCTACCTGATCAGAGACAGTATTTATACTGATCAACGGGGAACCGTGGTTCTTGCAACTATATTCAACGAAAGTGAACAAAGACACTTTCGTGTGTTTTAGTGCTAACTATTGTTTGCAGGAACATTGGACGGTTGCAGCTGATCGATATTGAAGAGTCAATTCACAACCGCATGCTCACAGCATTCGCACTTAACTAAAGAAAATCATGATCATCAAATACATATAAAAGATGCTTCCGCTACTCTGATGAAAAGATGTCATGATCCTGAAAGTGTGAGCATGTCGGTCCTTAAGTCACAACTTCACATGATGGCAACACAATAAAGGGTGATCCAGAGATGTACTGTAGCTGATGATCTCAAAGAAAGCTTGAAGATCATCAAAGATGTGGATCAGTTAAAGGCCTCCACTTAAAGTACAAAGTAATCGGACTTTGAAGTATCACTACTAAAGTACAAAGATTACGGGATTGAAGAATTGAAGTCTACGCGCTCGAGTATGAAGATAAAGATAGATTGCTAGGATACAAAATGTATTTCATGGGGTGACCTCCCTTAGGGGGAGATTGTTAGGATTTAGAAAATCCATGTTGAAGAGTCGGTCACCCCAACTCTAGTCTAGCATATGTTAGCTCGTAGACATTACGTTATTTACTAGTTATTTAGTTTAGTGCAACACCGTGGAGGACGGACGGGTCTTTACCCACTGTATGCCTGATCCACAGTCCGAAGGAGGACGTTTAGTACGTAACAATAAATACCCTCTACCTCCTAAGGTAGAGGGTTGGACCTTTCACTTAATCTAACCTTTCTTTCTTTTGTTTACTTTCTCTCTCTAAAAAGGATCCCATCTTCCTCTCTCTAAAATCTATCTCATTCGATCCATACTAGTGCTTGATTATGTGTTTGTGAAAATCAATATGTTACATATGGTTTTGATTTGTATTAACAATGTTGTAAGCACAATGTAATCTTAGTTATGTGAAAACCGTTTCTAGTGATCAATTTGGAAAACCTAATTTTATCAATTGATTAAGAAAAATTAAGAAACCATAAACCCTAGGATGAGGATGATGAAAATTAGAACATGTTAGTGTAATTACTTACAATGATGTTCTAGAGATGGATGCTTGAGGATATGGAGTCCTATGAAGATGAAAACAACTCTTGGATTGTTTTTGTGTTTGTGAGGAGAGTGAAAATGAGCAGGGTTGATTTTGAAAGGTGTATAGCTGGTTTCTGTCCCACGGTTCCCCTGGATCCCTTGTATAAGGGATCCGACTAGTACAATTAGAGGGATCCAGCTACTGTAGACAGAAAAAGAGTGTTTGGCATTATTTTTGTAATAAATTATAAAATAGCTTATGGAACAAAAATAGTTTTGGGGTTTAAAAAAAATTTTGGTCAACAGGATTTGATAGTTTAATTATCAAGGATCCATTTGTGACGACGGCGTTAGTTTGACGAGATCAAGAGGAATACTATTCCCCGATGATGAGTAAGTCGAGAAAGTGGCGAAAAGAGACTTTTAAGATACTAGCAATTATTAATGTCTAAAATAAAGAATGGTATCAACATATTCATGTAGATGTAAGCTAGCTAATGAAAAATGAACATACCTTTATGCTCTTGGTATGGTTTTAGGAGACCATAAGACCGAAAATACTTCATGAGCTTTTAAAGTAATCAGTTGTACTTAGAATAAGTAGATAGCGATTACTTTTAGGTTCTTCCTTGAAGGTTGACTTCATTATTCTTGAAATAAAAATGAAGACTTTGGAGAGACCCTAGCATGAAGATTTCTTGAAAAAAAAATGTTAGAATGATCTATCAATATCCAACATAGGAGAAAATTATTTAAAAAGATTTCATTTTTTGTAGTTTTCAAACGTACACGGACCGTATCAAGTTTTTAAAGTACAACATACTCTAAGAAACTTGGTAACGAAGCTCTGATGCCAATTGTGAAAAACTAGAAGGGGGTTGAATAGTTTTACCAATTAAAACTTTGTTTCAAAATATTTGGATCGACTTATGTCAATCTATCTGTATGTGTATGTTGGACATTGTGAGATTGATATAATAAATGTGTATTGAAAGATAAAGAGTAAGAAGCACATAATCATGACACGAGTATTTATAGTGGTTCGGCTACAAGGACACCTTCCTTGCCCTACTCAACTCCCCAAGTCACCTACTCGAGAGTTCGTAATCACTACACGACACCAACTCCTTATGGCAGAGAAGCCTTCACAACGTCGCCTACTATTTTTCCGGTACTAGGCTAACCACCGGGTTCTTTCACAAAGGAGAACCACACGTACCACAACGTCGCCTACCCTTTATCCGGTACTAGGCTAAGTACCGAGTTCCATTACGATGGAGGAACTACTACCCAACACTACACGACACCTAACCCCAAAGAAGACCCACTCCTTATTACAACACCATCAAGGATATCAATATCCTTGGAAACAAACTACCACTATTTGTATAACGATGAACCTCATCGATTATACGACCTTGGCATCCTTCACTAATGCCACTTGATTAGACTTCTAGGCATCTTTCACTAATGCCTTTGTCTTGACTCCTTTAGCATTCTTCACTAATGCTTTTGACACGGACATTAAGCATCTTTCACTAATGCTTTCGTCTTGACTCTTTCGGCATCCTTCACTAATGCCTTGGACACAACACTTCTATGGAGGAAGAAAGAAGTATCAACAAGAGAACCTTAGTAGTCTTGATGATGACGAAGCATGGCAAATCATGGACTTGAGCTTGCTCGACTTCAAGAAGTGGTGATCTCGCCTTTAAGAGGAACCTAGAGAATCACACAAAAACAAAAGACAAACTACTTATAAAGATCCTTAGGATTTGTGGTTAGAAGGTTACAATACTTGGGGAAAGTATGTGTGGGAGTGGCTACCCAAAAGGAAGAAATGGCTCACTATTTATAGAAGAATAACAACTACTGTTCCACGGATCCCACGGATCCCTCACTTGAGGGATCCGTCCAGTGTATTACTGGGGATCCGTGGGACGCTCCCTTTTGCCCATGGGTTTTGGGTCATGGGTCATGGGTTATGGATCATGGGTATCAAAGAAGATACAACGTATCTACAAGATGCAATGCATCTAGTCTATGGTTCATGGGTTTAAACTATAGATTAAAACTATGGGCCATTTATCCATATATGACTTATGCATGATGTCATGCAATGGGTTATGGGTCAAGCATCATGGGTATGGGTCATGGAATTTTGGGTTGTACCCAGCTACATTCAATGTATTTGGTCAATGGGTCAAATACATAAGTTTCTACCCATTTATATTACCCATTATAATACATACTAGTTATGTATATGTTTGCCCAATATGTAAACACTAGTTGTACATATGTATTACTAAATCATAAAATCACTAATACTTTGTTTTAGTGTTTTATGTGAAAACGTAAGTGTGTTAGAAAACTATTGGCTCAAACCATTTACGTATTTTATTTGTTTCATTAAAATGATTTTACGTTTGTTATTGACAAAACATTAGAAGATCGTAAAATATAAATAAACGTTTTTACGGCTTATTTGTATTAACAAATATGTTAGCACTATTTTATCAATTTTCATTTGACGGAGTTCGGACCTACGAAATACAATTGATCATTTAATAGTTTGATTCACGTGCAATACTGGCCGGAATAGATTAAGAATAACTATTTAGATATATACCTGACCAACACTTGATCCAGACATATGTGCCTGATAACCCGGCAGAGGTGGAAACTCCCTTCCTAGTCGTAATTCGAGTTTCTTAAACCACTCCATTTGAGCCTTTTCATAATTAGAAACATGCACCGCTACTTTGGCCTCAATCTACGCATCTTGCTCTGCTACTCGCTCAGCTACCTTAGTCTCTAACTGGGCAGCTACTTGAGGTTGAACCATCTTTTCTATTGCATCTGAAGAGGTGGTATTTCTTAATTCTTAATAAGTCCCATAAACATCATGAGTAGATACTCCTCCACCAAAAGTCTTGACACTTCCATGTCCATCAGGGCCACTAGATCAATGAAAACTTGTTCTTTAAATGAATCAATTTGCTCTAGTAGTATCTCATTTCATTTACCTTCTCCATCATTCGGTCCTGTAAACCCAAATGTACATTTGTTAATAATAAAAAAATACATTACTTATTACACATCAATTAATAATTCTAAACTGTCATGTAATATAACTTCAGGTGATATATATGTAACTTACAACCACTATCCTTGTATCTTCATCTAGTATGGTATCGTTGTTTGCAGTACACGTTTTAATAAACACATTAGCACGATACAAGTCCTTATTTTTAGCTTTTCATTTATAGATAAAGTTTTAAATATATCTAGTTAGTATCCTGGAAGCTGGTTAAAATTTGTACCATATAATTGAATGAGTGTAGTATGTGTGTTTGTACCTCCTCTCGAACGTTGGCATGAGATGTTCTACCAGTTCTAGGTAAAAACTCTAGATTTTTTCGATTATTGAAATTTTTCAAGGATTGAGCCTTGAAAAAAATAGAATAAAGTAGCTAAGTTAATAAAATAAACTAAAAACTACCATGGAAGCCTGTCATGCTTTCAATGACAATAACACCATTGTTTTGTGTAACTATACTATTATCCATTCTTTTTGTTCTAAATCTAAATCCATTAATAATATTCCCATTATATCTTTTAGCCACATTTGTCAAACCCATTTCCATGTCTATGACTTCTGTCGTTAACAATGATAAGGTTTTAAAAGGTACCATTTTGAGGGGTCGTTTAAGTCCTTATTTGATCACTTTTGTATCCGTTATTGCTTAATATCGTTCCTTTTCACTTTTTAGGTCTCTTGAAGGCAAAATGCTGGAATGGCACTTATTTGGACGAAAAGGCGCGAATATATGAAGAAAATGGCCAAAGTCAAAATCGAGACACTCACAGTTGCTGAAACTAGAAGGCGATGGCGTCAGGTGTTAATGGCGACGCCGTCCCAAAATTATTGTGACGATACAGGTCTCAAGACTCGTATTTTCAAGTGACGACGTCTAGTTATGAAAGAGTAGGCCGCCGCTACTCAGACGGCCTAGATGCAATCCAGACGACGTCAGAAGCTGAAGAGGACGGCGTCACGGACATAAGGTGACGCCGTCGCAAGGTTAACGTGGCCAAGATGAAACCCTAATGACGGCGACACGACGGCGTCACTAAACATAAGGTGATGCTGTCGCATATGTAATCTTATATAGAGAATCCGAATTTTTCAGTCTTTTGTGGAGAGTCTTTGGAGTAAAAACCTAAAACCGAACCTAAGGTGTCTTGTACAGTATTTTAGGGTTTTAAACCCTATCTTACATCAAGATAAGTCTTTACTTCATTAATTCAATTATGTCTTTGATTATTTGTGTGTATGCTTGCATGTTCTCCATGTCCGGCTAATTTATTTGTGTGTTTGCTTAGGAAGTATGAAACTTAATTATTAAATATTGATTGGTTGTTTCTTATCTTAGTTGATTAATGATCTAGTAATGCGATAGGTCATTCGTTGTGTACTTAATGCTTGATTCATCTTTGTGAACCTTAGAATATAATTACCTGAGTAGTTGTAGGCTAAACCATCCAAAGAGCGCCTTAGAGTAGGAGTTTATCATCCCTAGTGGGTTTGTAGACGAGACCCTTTGGTAAGTTCAAAGAGTTAGGGAGAAACGCATACCCTACAACTTTAGACACACAACGCAACTAGGAATAAGGACGTGACAATTCAACCACCAATAGGAGATAATTAAGGAGTAATACAAACTAAGTAAACACATCTTTAAACCATCATACGAGCACACATTAATTAGACATAGACTCCCACAACCGTAGTTTAGATAATTAGATAATAGTAGAGTAATCGGTAGAAATACCAAACCCCCAAATCCAATACCCGAGATTCGTACCTTTCCATTTCATAAAACATAAAAAGATAAAAAACAATCTTCCTCAACCTTAACCTTAGCGTAGTAACTCCTTACTAGCATTCCTATTCCCCTAGAGAACGATATCAATACCCGTGGCTAACCCTAATTACTACACTACAATGATTAGGTTCACTGCCTAGGGTGTTATAAAACTTGATCGAAGAAAAGGAAGTTTCCTTGACCCCGAACGACGCGTGTAGCGTTATCAAGTTTTTGGCGCCGTTGCCGGGGAATAGAATAGCTAGTTAGTAGCCCACCTCGTTTAGGTTTCTTTGCTTGATTCCTATCAAGTAAACTTTTTTTTCTCATTTTTAGCTTTCTCTTAGTCTATCCCCCTTCTTCGTAACCTTTGTTCGTAACACCCATCACTTTTCATCATGGAAGGTGATAACCCACTACCATTCATCAACCTACCGCCAAATGACCCGCCAAGAGCCCGTACTCTTGGTGAATACTCGAGACCAAGCCACCTAGGCTATAGGAACACCATTGAGCTTCCAGACCAAGCCCAAACTACGGCCCTGCGATCCGACACCATCCAGTTGGTGCAAAACGGATGTGCATTCCATGGACTTCGTTCCGAAGATCTAAATCAGCATCTGAGGGATTTCCTCAAAATCGTCGATTCCATCGACCTTGATGCTACTAATCGGGAGACCACGCGCCTGCGTCTCTTCCAATTCTCTCTACGGGACCAAGCTAGTAATTGGCTTGAGCGACTTCCCGCCGGCTCCATCTCAAGTTGGGATGATCTTACCTCTCGCTTCCTTGCTCAATTTTTCCCACCGGGGAGAACGACTAAGCTTAGGAATGACATCTTGATGTTCCAACAATGTCAAGGCGAATCTCTCTATGAAGCATGGACCCGATTCAAGGACTTACTTCATAAAGTCCCTCATCACGGCATTGATCTTTGGCTCCAAGTCCAAATCTTTTATGATCATGTCAACTTCCCCACTAAGCGATCCATTGACCAAGCGGCCGGTGGAAAACTTAGTGATCTCACCGCAGAAGAATCATGGGGTATAATAGAGGACCTCGCCCTCTATGACAACAAAAGTTAGGATGACCCCCGTGAGCTGCCCAAAACCGTTAAGGCAATCTCCTTACCTCCTTCCGACCGCAGGATGATTGAACTTGAAGATCAAGTTAGATTCCTCATGAGCTCATACGAAACTCCTAAATCTTCACACCATGTGAACAAAGCTTCTTCCTCGTGTGAGCCGTGTTGTGATCCCCATAACACGCGCAATAGCACTCGCTCCCCAGAACATGCTTCCGTTGACTACGCATCCTCGCGTATTAATGGAACGGGAGGAAGATTCCCTACAACACCCGGACCTAGGAATTTCAATGAAACCAGAGAGGCATGGAAAGGCAAGCCCGATTTCTACTGGGGACAAACCAAAGAATTCACCTCTAATGATTTCTCATGGCCCCCACCTAACAGTCCTAACCAACAAAATGTCGAAGGGATGTTGCAAAACCTAGTTGCATCCCAAGAAACCCAAATGGCTAAGCTCTCGGACCGCTTTAACCATCAACAAGCCAAGATGGATAGGAAAATAGACAACCTTTTGAAAGCCATAGCTAGTGATAAGAAGGTTAGTGCTATCTCAACTCCCGAGCCTTCAGGTATAGAGATTAAGGATCCAAGCAAGCTAACGAAGTATGTCCAATTCGTCAATGCCATCGCCTTAGTTGAACCTAATGAAACAAATGACGAAGAGGACTATACACTTGTGGATGATGAAACACCCGAGGAAGTAGATGAATTAGACATTGACTATTTCAACAAATTTCCTACGGAAGAAGAACTATCTCGCCACCCTCACTTAGTGCGTGACCTCCGTCACATGTATGTTAGGAAAAGTCCTCGAATCAAGTTTGGGAACCCTTGGAATCTTAACATACCATGTGTCATAGGACACCTTTTTGTGGCAAAAGCCTACATTGATCGAAAATCCCCAATCAACATAATGACTAGCACCTATTACAATTGGATATTGAAGAAGCCTATTCCAACTAGGCAAGACCCCAATGATCCTAATGTTAGTTGCAATTTTCTAGGAAGAATTAAGGGATTGCCCGTTTATGTAGGTAGTTTCACGTTTCCTACGGATTTCATAATTGTGGATGATATTAGCACGGCCATAGACCCTAGCTTGTCCCATGTTATTTTAGGAAAACCTTTCATAGAAAGCACCGGGATGACCTATGACCCCTCGTTAGGAGTAGTGCGATTCAAGAATGAGATCGTTGACATTGCTTACCAAATGCCGTTTAAGATTGAGAAGTTTTCATCACTCTCTAATGATGAAAAGGAACTTAAACTGTCGGTCTATTATAGGAATGATGAGGATAGGGAGAAGGGTGTTGATTATGTTATGGCTAAGATTTTCGGATTCTATAAGGATTGCTTGAGCCTAGGATCGGAATATAGGACCGATTGGGGAGAGGATGAACTCTTAGAGAAGCGCATTTTAGGGAACTTCTACAACATGGAATCCCCCATTAGAAACCGTCAAGAGGGCGGTAATGAGAAAACGTAGAAGCACGACTATGAGTCTAGCTACAAGACTCTTAAATAAAGAAAAGCGCTTCGTGGGAGGCAACCCATGCTTAATTGTTTGCTTGTTAGTGTCTTATATCTTTTATTAATTGTTTATCCTCATGTTTAAATTTTTAAAAATGCTTTATTTTGTTTTTAACCTCGTCTTAATTGCATATAAAGGTATTTTACATAAAGGATAAGTGTAGGGAGGATTACACACGTTTTCAAAAGAAACGTAAATATGAGAATAACAATTAACTAAAAGATATATATGTTTGTTTGTTCGAGTCAAATGCTTGTATCGAGTCATAATGGATGTTTTGCAGAAATTTTTCCATATTCTAAAGATGTAAATTTTCCAGAATTTTTTCCAGAAAATCGCAGACCAGTTTTTGTCAGGATAACCTGACGGCGTCAGGATTGCAACCTGACGGCGTCAGGAAGGAGTAAAAACATCAGATTACTTTTTTCTCGTTTTCTGAGCTACTTATAAATTTTTGGAATTTTCCAGGTCTTAATTTTCTTAGAAATTCTGTAAACATCCATTCCACAAGCATTATATCCTAGTTTAAATCGAGTCTTATATGTATTATTACCGCCGATTTTACGCGAAGGTTTCGTTTGTTTTCTTCAAGTGTGCAGGTTTAGTTTGTCAAGAAGAAGTTACATAAGATTGGAGGAGCTTTTCACGCAATAATTCTTCTTGAAAAGGATTTAACCACCACTTTACACGGATCCTACCGAGCTAATCAGGGGAGTATTAGTTTCTTTCGTTTTAAATTACCTTCTTTTATCATAACTTTGATACTTTCGGGGAACATTGGGGACAATGTTCAGTTTAAGTGTATGGAGGGAAAATAAAACGGGAACTTTGAAACTATGCTTATCCTTGACTATTTGCTTTGTCCAATTGTGATTGTGTAATAAACCATGAGAAAATGTCGGTTAGGGTAATTTTGGCACCAAATTTAAAATTTTTTATGACATATAGGAGTGGGCCATTAGTCTTAATAAAAGCGTCTCATGGATAGGAAGTTATATGACTAGCACAAAACCCTTTACCACCCAAATTCCACCCAAAATGTGAGGATCGCCCTTAGATTAGTAGGAATTAAAGCATTCATCTTTAATGCTTAGAGTGTGAACCGGTAGTATATTAGATTCTAGAACTTGTTTTGTGATGCATTCCGAGATCGCAAGTGAGGCTACACTTGTGTAGTTAGGAATAACTAAATGATAAGAGGCATTAGGATAAACCCTTGTTTGATACCTGTAATATAATTACTTCTTCCACTTCGGTTGAGTAATTCCCCCACACCTTTTGCGTTGTAGTCATCTTTAGTACACGATACCCCTAGTTAACCCCTCAGAGCCTATCTTTTTCGCGGTTCTCGTGATATTTTGGTTTTTCCGGAATATCAAGGAAGAGCATTGTTTACACCCCACCCCCAAATTTACACCCAAATCGCCTTAGCCTACCCCTTATGCACTCACTTTTAGTGCAAATTTTTGTTATCACCCCAAACCCTTAGTTCAATTATCTAGTTGCTTGCATAAGTTGCTAAGTCGAGTCATATCTTTTGTATACAGTTTTGGGATGATTGGGATTCATGGGAAAAGTTAAAGTTTATGAAATGACGGGAAGGGAACGTTAAATTCAAATTCCCTTTGTTTGCATAATAATGTACCCCAAGTGTTTTGATCTTTTCAATTCGGGTCAAATTAGTGTTAGAGTAATAAAAACTCAAGTGTAGGGATATGCCTATAAATCCCTATTATTTTGATGTTACCATAGAGGATGGTAGAGTAAAAGTGTATGAAAAAAAAAATCGAAAAAAATAGAAAAAGAGAAAAAGAAAAAAATAGAGTGTGAAAAAAAAAAAAAAAAAAGAAACATACGGGCTACCATCCTACATCTATCCTTTAAATTTATGTTTGTTTATTTCAGTTATCTAGAGTTTAGAGTGTCGAGTCTTGGCTTAGCAACGCCATTCTTCATATGCATTTAACATAGAGATTTTTGACTTACCACCACTAAATAGCCTATCCCACCAAACCCTTATTTCCCTACCGTAAGCCTAACATTACAACCCTTTAAAAGACCTCTTTGATAGTCTTTCCTAGGTGCTTACGCCAAAGCGATGGAGGTTTGATCTATTCTCAAGCCTATGGTAATCTATGTACTAGGACCGGTTAATGAGTGTTTATCTTCCATTTCCTATTTTGTTATATTTCATATATACACCCGAGAGAGATGTGAGTATCCAAACACCCCATGTGAGGTGCTAGTATGTAATTTCCGTGCTTGTTATGACTTTTGCGGGGCTTATATGTGTTGTGGACCGTTTTGAATTAATGCTTTATGACCCCTAACTTATAAATTAATTGGCTAAAAGCATATTTGCTTGAGGACAAGCAAACAACAAGTGTAGGGATATTTGATAAGGTTTTAAAAGGTACCATTTTGAGGGGTCGTTTAAGTCCTTATTTGATCACTTTTGTATCCGTTATTGCTTAATATCGTTCCTTTTCACTTTTTAGGTCTCTTGAAGGCAAAATGCTGGAATGACACTTATTTGGACGAAAAGGCGCGAATATATAAAGAAAATGGCCAAAGTCAAAATCGAGACACTCACAGTTGCTGAAACTAGAAGGCGACGGCGTCAGGTGTTAATGGCGACGCCGTCCCAAAATTATTGTGACGATACAGGTCTCAAAACTCGTATTTTCAAGTGACGACGTCTAGTTATGAAAGAGTAGGCCGTCGCTACTCAGACGGCCTAGATGCAATCCAGACGACGTCAGAAGCTGAAGACGACGGCGTCACGGACATAAGGTGACGCCGTCGCAAGGTTAACGTGGCCAAGATGAAACCCTAATGACGGCGACACGACGGCGTCACTAAACATAAGGTGACGCCATCGCATATGTAATCTTATATATAGAATCCGAATTTTTCAGTCTTTTGTGGAGAGTCTTTGGAGTAAAAACCTAAAACCGAACCTAAGGTGTCTTGTACAGTATTTTAGGGTTTTAAACCCTATCTTACATCAAGATAAGTCTTTACTTCATTAATTCAATTATGTCTTTGATTATTTGTGTGTATGCTTGGATGTTCTCCATGTCCGACTAATTTATTTGTGTGTTTGCTTAGGAAGTATGAAACTTAATTATTAAATATTGATTGGTTGTTTCTTATCTTAGTTGATTAATGATCTAGTAATGCGATAGGTCATTCGTTGTGTACTTAATGCTTGATTCATCTTTGTGAACCTTAGAATATAATTACCTGAGTAGTTGTAGGCTAAACCATCCAAAGAGCGCCTTAGAGTAGGAGTTTATCATCCCTAGTGGGTTTGTAGACGAGACCCTTTGGTAAGTTCAAAGAGTTAGGGAGAAACGCATACCCTACAACTTTAGACACACAACGCAACTAGGAATAAGGACGTGACAATTCAACCACCAATAGGAGATAATTAAGGAGTAATACAAACTAAGTAAACACATCTTTAAACCATCATACGAGCACACATTAATTAGACATAGACTCCCACAACCGTAGTTTAGATAATTAGATAATAGTAGAGTAATCGGTAGAAATACCAAACCCCCAAATCCAATACCCGAGATTCGTACCTTTCCATTTCATAAAACATAAAAAGATAAAAAATAATCTTCCTCAACCTTAACCTTAGCGTAGTAACTCCTTACTAGCATTCCTATTCCCCTAGAGAACGATATCAATACCCGTGGCTTACCCTAATTACTACACTACAACGATTAGGTTCACTGCCTAGGGTGTTATAAAACTTGCTCGAAGAAAAGGAAGTTTCCTTGACCCCGAACGACGCGTGTAGCGTTATCAAACAACTTCTTTTCTGCAACCTTTTTTAGTACCTATAATCGTTAAAATGAAAAGAATTAAACCATAGAAAGAGAACTCTTACATCAGCTCTAAACCAAGATGAGAACTCTTTATTATGAAGGCGTTGATGTTCACGAGGGGCTAACTTTTGGAGGGACTGCAAATGTCTCCTACATAATAGAATATGTACAGTAGTTAATATTATACTTAATTTATAACTAGTAATGCAAAAACAAAACACCAATACTTGGAGTTGGTAACCTGTGGTAACATGAAATCTCTATGTATGATTTTCTATGTGTGCAACTATACATTTATATCAGTCGAGCTCATTATGACTTTTTAATCTTGATGACAAACTTAGTTATTAATAAAATAAGTAATTTCTAAAAATGCCAACTTCTTTGTCCTTCTAATTTTTCTAGTAGTAGTTTGTAGAAGATGATCAATCTCGTCTCCTACAGTAAGAATGTAGACAAACTGGAAAGGCCGTTTTTAAAGAAGTTGTTATATTAAGTGACACTCCAGATTCGTCTTTTGTTTTATAGTTAGCATGCTAATTTACAGTACTCTAGATTCTTAAAACTAAAATGTGGCCAAACTTGTTTTACTTTACCTTCATAGAGATGGGCAAGCCTAGTCAAACACAAACCTTACAAAAAAGGTGGCACACTAAGCTCAATCTTGATGGCAGATTAGAAATATTTTTGGGGGGAAAGTTTGTTGTATATTGAATTGTTAGTTAATAAAGTATATTACTACAATACTTTTTATACAAAATATGGTGAAACCTAGTTACTAAGTCAAAGTAATTAACAAACTAAGTAATTGTCTAACTAAATTACCTAACCACTTAGTGCTAAAGTTTAATGCTTTTACAACTCCTTGAAGTGGCTCGTTGACATATATACTACATGAAGTGCTAACTTACTTAATAACATACAGAAACTATGTTTTAACATTAAGATCATGAAAAACATCTACACACACATCAATACGAACATCATGTCATAGTTTCAACCAAGTTGATTTCTATTTGTAGTAGACACTTGTATATACCTTTTAATATATAGTAATATATAGTCTAGCATGGTTCAGCTCAACAATTTGAGGGGCCTGAATCAGTGGGGCCAATTGTTTCACAGCCGCTCCAAACTCGATAACCCGACAAACCCGACCCTATAACACCCCTAATTGTAATAATGTAATGAAAACACTCAACATACTCTTTATATGGTGCAACCACGTCGGTACTAGCTAGTATGTAACGATGTGCTTGCTCCATTGATAAATGATCAAGAAAAGGTGTTTCTATTACAAAATGAGAACCCACGTTATCTTCACCACTATAATTTCACTTAGGTCATGTGGACTTAGTTTCGATGTCCTTTAGATACTTTGCACAAAATGTCATGCACTCTTCCATTAAAGCTCCTTTAGCAATACTCCCTTCTGGGTGGGCTCGATTACAAACATACATCTTTAATGTTAATAAGTACCTGAGTAAAACAAATATATAGTTACATAAACAAAAAAAACTAAAACGTATATTGAGATGACTTAACAACCAAGTGCACCAATCTATTGGGTACATCTACCGATATTGTACAGGTCCAACAAGTAACGCCTCTTCAACCAAGTATAGGAGATAAGCACTTCAAGTATTGGTATATCATATACACAACGAACATCCCTGATAACATCAAATAGTCCTGATATTCTAAGCGTTAATTTCCCCTTTATCATCACATTTTGAGTAAAATGCTAGTGAAAACATCCTTATTCCTTATTATTTCGTTTCAGGACCTATTTTATGCAAGGAAGTGGTAAATGGACATTTCCAAGCCCTTAGGATGACTTTTCTCTCAACTAAGGTGTAACCAAGGATGGAGTTACGCCGTAATAATGATTATGAAGATTACGGTGTAACAATGGAATATAATTACGCCGTAACATGACTACTGAACATGAAGCAGCTTACTTGACAGTGGATACAGCGTAACCCTCAGCTCAGGTTACGTCGTAATGACGGATAAACATCAATTTTACAAAGGATACAGCGTAACCATCTGCTCAAGTTACGCCGTAACAGAAGAAAAGCATTCGATTTAAAAAGACTACGGCGTAACTCTCAGCTAAGGTTACACCGTAACCATGGACAAGTACAAGATTTTGAAGAGTTACAGTGTAACTCATTAATAAATGTTACGCTGTAACTAGTATCCGAGCCTATAAATAGTTGAAGATTTCATCAGTTTTTATTATCTCTCCTTTCCCACACCTTCTAGGATTTGGGGAGATCAAACACAAAGAAGAAGCATGGTTTAGGATCATTGAATAACAAAGTTCTCGTCTACGATTTCCGTTGTATTCGAGCTTGAATCCCTTTTATATTTTTCTAGGACTTATACTATGAATTCATGTTATTATTGAAGTTTGAATTTACATTATTGATCTTCTCTTTATTTCTTTATAGACATTTACTAGTCTTATCATAGATTTCTAGTCTTGATAATATTATAAGCTTGATAGTATCTAAAGGGCAGGGAGATATGACCAACTGACCTCTGTCTAATAGGTTGCGAAGTATGGAAGGAATTGGCCATAGTACAACCACTCTTCGTGTGCGAACTGACCAAATGATCACCTATCAAGTGGAGGTATTTAAGGGGTTAGGGGAAATCTAAGTTCCTAACGGCTGAGTTTCCATAGATTAGATCTAGTAGATTTGGCCCTTAATGACTGCTATTAGGTTGCCGAATGATACCGGGTGACCTGTTCATCTTGGTGAGGAATCTAAGAACCATAGGCCATGACGAATTGACCAAAGGAGTCTGGCGATAATTAACCACTAAGTTTAACCTTTATATCAAGAATCAATTCGTATTTGCATTCTTCATTAAGCTTGGCTTATCTATCTCTTTATCCTAAATTCTCATATCAGTGTGATTGGAATAATTATAGCATATTGATGAATTATCACGATCTTATCATACCAATATATTATCAATATCATTTCTAATGATCTTAGTTCTTTCAAGGTCACAACTCTCTTGGGACGATACTCAGATTTACCTAAGGCTTTACTACATCTGATCGGGTTCTCTGCCCGTTAGTATATGTTTATCCTAAGTTGTCTAAGTTTTATAATATTAAAAGCAGGATGAAATAGCACATCAGGTTTTTGGCGCCACTGCCGGGGAGCAGTTAATAGAAGATCTAAGGTATATCATATTTACCTAAATAAGAGATGTGAGCACTTCCAAACCAAGGTACGTATCTCAATCTCTCGTATTGCAATATTATACATTTATTCTTCGAAGCTATTAGTTACAAAGTAACCTCTTTTAAGACTTACGACGTAACCATTTAATAATAATAAAAATGTTAATAACTAAAAAATTAGTTACGGCGTAACTATTGCTCTAAATTACGTCGTAACATCCTGGCGGTATAAAACCCATATTAAGATGAAAAACTAGATTTTTACACAAAACACGTATTTTTTCACCGCCTACCACAACAGTAAATTTTTTTCCAAAAAAATTTTCGTCGAGATTTCTTTATTCCTTCGCTCAAACAATGGCTGGTAAGATCTATCACTACTCTTTTTGATTCTTTTGATTATTCAAGTAGGGTTTATATTTTGCTATTTTGGGGATCTTTCTTATTTGATTATTTTAGTGCTATTGGCTTGATTAATTAAAAATTATGATGAATTATCCATGTTGTTTTGATTCATGTCATATCATTATGGTTTGTTTGGGGTTTTTGACTTAGTTTGAATGGGTTTTGGGTCAAACACAAACCTAATGGTTTAGGCGCGGTCCCTCAACACTAATAGGTTAAAAAATTTATGATTCTTTTAACCACTTGGATGAAATTGATGGTTACAGCGTAATCTATTGCTAATCGTAACCATATGCCGTGCTGTGTTTCTGGGGAAGGTTACGCTGTAACAATTTGTGTAGTATAATTACGGCGTAACCTGTAATGTTGGTTACGCCATAACTTTTACATCAGTAGGGTTGTTTCCTAACTTTTATTTGTTTTCTTTGCAAACGAAAACCCCGTTCCCAACCCCGCTGAATGGGTTAGGTTTCTGGCATTTAAGGATGAAGGGATTAGGAAACTATGTCGTGATGATTACTTGATGTTGACAAGGAAGGATATTAATCAGCCCGAAGCTTTGGACTTCGATGCGTTTGATGGGATTGACAACGGGTCTGCTAGGAGGAAACTCATAAAATTTTGCAAGATCAAGTTCCCAAGCTCGTAAGGGTCATTCACTTGCAATGCTTGGTTAAGGCTCTTTCGGATAACCGATCCAATTATTCCGAAATATGTTCGTGAGTTCCTAGCTTCAGTCAAGTTTAGAAGTTAAATAAACGATGATAATCAGGTTTCATTGTTTTTTCAGCTGGGGTGTGAGAAGGCATTTAACTTTGAGGGATTTTATCGAGAGAATGGGTTTGTACACATGGGATGAGACAAATTCTGAATGGGTTTTTACAACTCGAGGCAACCACCGACTTACACCTTGGTAAGGAACCCTATTCGCCGTCTGGTGCACCGACTCCTTGCTTGCTCTATAAGGGAAAGGCATTCTGCCAAAGAGAAGATGACCATGGACGATTTATACCTCTTAAATGGGATGGATGGGGGACCTCATATTAATGTCCTCCATTACTTATCGAGGTTCATGGGTAGTGGAGCTAAGGGTTTTACCAGGAAGAGTCCGATTCAGGGGGCTCATTTTATTGGTAGGTTGGCAAGGAGTTATGGGTTGATGACTGTGGAGGCTTTGGCTTGGGTATCTCATGGGAAGGAAACTAGCTTGATTGGGTTGAATAAGCTAGCGGAGTTTGGGATTTGCACCCAAGATGTGTTTGGAGTGGTTGAGTTAGCTGGAGTAGCCCCGAGGAGAGAAGCCGGGGAAGGTAGCGGTGCTGGTGGTGCCCAAGAGGATGTTGAGGAGCGTGTGCCTAGGGGTCGACATAGGGCACACATTAATGTTGGGGATAGGTTACAGATGATTGATGAGAGGATCGAGGGGATGTCTACCCATTTCAACGAGGAGATTGATAGCCTCAGAGTGGGTTTATATGGTCTAAGTAACCAGTTTGAGGGTTTTGCACGTACACTGGATCAGGTGCAGCAGCTGCAACAAGATTTTTTTAGCTGGAGTGCAGATCGTACGAGCCAGATGCTTCAAGGGATGCACCTGAGCCATCCTCGATGGCAGGGTCCAGGATATGTGTACCAACCCGACATCCCTGCTATTGGCATCCAGCAGGGAGTGGCATTTATGCAGACTGAGCCTACTCCTGGTATCACCACAAGCACCCCATTCGACCAGACTCAATTCCCCACCATGGAACACGATCACAGGGATGATTGATTCCTATGTTTATTGAACAATTTCTAAAACAATTTCAAACTTATGTCTGTAATAACTTAATAACTAGGATATTTGTGTGGTTGATAATCTATTGTGCCTATGGGTATAAAGTTTTCCAAGTATTTCTGTGCAGGTTTTGCTTTTGTGATGCAATTACGGCGTAAATATTTGGTGAGTTACGCCGTAACTAGTGGTCAGCAGGAAATTTTTGGCAACATTTTAGTTAAGGCGTAGTCACCGGATAAGATACACATTAGCAACCTCTTGACCCACCTTCAACCTTTAGCGAGACATCTTGGGCAAGCATTTGAGAGGGGAGTTTATTTCTTTCTCGATTATTTTTCATTTCTATTTTATTTTTCCTTTTTATTCGTACAAATGGGACTTTGTACACTTCAAGTGGGGGATAGGAATAGAAATGAAGTGTATGATTACTTAGCCTACTTGCCCTAATTTTCTAGTTGGTTTTAAAATTTTAAGCTCTTTTGAAAAAAAATTGTCATATTTTTAACCAATCTAGAATTACAAATAGCCGAGCACACTATAACCCTTATTGTCATTGGTGAGATTTAGCCTTTTCGTTTCCCCTATTTTACCCAAATCTACCAAATATTGAGTGTGCTGATAGTATTGTAAACTTTAGAACTTGGCTTTTACATCACTTCGAGACCATGGCGAGTAGTGTATTAAGTTAGCTTGGTGCATTTGGAAAAGGAAATTTGAAAAAAGCAAATGTTTTAGGATTAAACCCAAATAGCCCATATGTGTTTACTTGTGTGTGTTTATCGATTAGTTGCATTGATTTTTCGACCTCCGTGTTACCCATTTTTGTTGCACTCTCATTTAGTGCAAGATACCCCTAGTTACACTTATTTGAGCCTGTCCTTTCATTTTATAACCCTTATTTTCGTTACATATTTACACCTTAGCCTACCGTGTAGTCTTAGCTTTTGATCTTGAAGTCATTGTACGCCCTAGTTCGAGGTTTGAGTAAAAGTTTCGGAAAATGTGCCAAATCAAAGACATCCTATTGAAGATCATTGAAGACCCCCCAAAATTCTCCTTACGCTTATCTCAAGTGAAAAAAAAGCGCACTATAATATAAGTGCATATTAGTCCTTGTTAATAAAAGTGCAAAATATTGTAAAGCACTATGTGATTAAAATAAATTGGCATCAAGAATAACACCTCGATCACATTCGAAGATTGGAAGATAGTCAAGACACCATTGGTTCAAGAAGGAAAAATATTTAAATGGTGTATTCCCGTTGTTAATACAAATAAGCCGTAAAAACGTTTATTTATATTTTACGATCTTCTAATGTTTTGTCGATAACAAACGTAAAATCATTTTAATGAAACAAATAAAATACGTAAATAGTTTGAGCCAATAGTTTTCTAACATACTTACGTTTTTACATAAAACACTAAAACAAGTATAAGTGATTTTATGATACATATGTACAACAACTAGTGTTTACATATTGGGCAAAATATATATACATAACTAGTATGTATTATAATATGGGTAAAAACTACAACCCATGGAAAATATCCATAACCCTTGGTATTGACCTATACCCATTTGACTAGGTGCATTGCACTCATAAGATACATTGTATCTAATAAGAGAACCATGGACCAACCCATAACCCATGACCCATAACCAAAATACCCATGGGTAAAGAGGAGCGTCCCACGGATCCCTAGCTTTACGCTAGACGGATCCCTTGTGGGAGGGATCTATGGGATCCTGGGAACAGTAAGCATTTCTCCTCTATAAATAGTGAGCCATTTCTTCCTTTTGGCTTACCACTCTCATACATACTTCCCCCATGTATTGTAACTCTCTAACCACTGATCCTAAGGGATCTTTTTATGTAGTTTGTCTTTTGTTTTCGTGTGATTCTCTAGGTTCCTCTTAAAGGCGAGATCACCACTTCTTGAAGTCTAGCAAGCTCAAGTCCATGAGTTGCCATGCTTCGTCATCATCAAGACTACTAAGGTTCTCTTGTTGATAGTTCTTTCTTCCCCCGTAAATGTGTTGTGTTGAAGTCATTAGTGAAGGATGCCGAAAGAGTCAAGACTAAAGCATTAGTGAAAGGTGCTTAAATGTCCGTGTCAAAAGCATTAGTGAAGAATGTTAAAGGTGTCAAGACGAAGGCATTAGTGAAAGGTGCCAAGCGTTGTGTCAAGGGCATTGGTGAAGGATGCCTAGAAAACAAATCAAGTGGCATTAGTGAAGAATGCATGGGTCGTATAATCGATGAGGTGCATCGTTATACATATAGTGATTGTTTATTTTCAAGGATGTTGATATCATTGATGGTGTTGTAATAAGGAGTAGGTCTCCTTTGGGGTTAGGTGTCGTGTAGTGTTGGGTAGTAGTTCCTCCATTGTAATGGAACTCGGTACTTAGCCTAGTACCGGATAAAGGGTAGGCGACGTTGTGGTAGGTGTGGTTCACCTTGGTGTGAAAGAACCCGGTGGTTAGCCTAGTACCGGAAAAAGAGTAGGCGACTTTGTGAAGGCTTCTTCGCCATAAGGAGTTGGTGTCATGTAGTAATTACGAACTCTCGAGTAGGTGACTCGGGGAGTGGATTAGGGCAAGGAAGGTGTCCTTGTAGCCGAACCACTATAAATACTCGTGTCGTGGTTATGTGCTTCTTACCCTTTATCTTTCATTACACTTTTATATATCTATCTATCAACATCCAACATACACATCTAAATAGATTGACATAAGTCGATCTAAATAATTTAGAAAGAAGTTTTAAATTGGCAAAACTATTAAACCCCCCATTCTAGTTTTCCACAATTAGCATCAGAACTTCGTTACCAAGTTTCATAGAGTATGTTGTACTTTAAAAACTTGATACGATCCGTGTATGTTTGAAAACTACAAAGAAGGAAATATTTCAAAACATCTTTTTTCCTCTTTCATGTTAGACATTGATAGATCATTCTAACATATTTGCTTTAAGAAATCTTCATGCTAGGATCTCTTCAAAACCTTCATTTCTATTCAAAGAATAATGAAGTCAACCTTCAAGAAAGGATCTAAAGGTAATCACAACTTACTTACTCTAAGTACAAAGGATTACTTTAAGAGCTCATGAAGCATCTTTGGTATTATGTCTTCATAAGCCAAACCAAGAAGCATAAAGCTATGTTTACTTTTCATTAGCTAGCTTACATGATTATGTTGATATCATAGTTCTTGGTTGTTTAATAATTTCTAGTCTCTTAAAAGTCTCTCTTTCGTCACTTTCCCGACTTACTCATCACCGGGAATAGTTTTCCTCTTGATTTCGTCAAACTAACGCCGTCGTCACAAATGGATCCTTGATATTTAACTTATCAAATCCCGTCGACCAAAGCATCTTTTCATTTGAAACCTCAAAACTATTTTTTGTACCATAAGCTAGTTTATAGCCTACTACAAAAATAATGCCAAACAACCCTGTTTATGTTCACAATAGCCAGATCCCTCTAGTTGTACTAGCCAGATCCCAAATACAAGGGATCCGGGGGAACCGTGGGACAGAAAATAGCTATACGCATTTGAAAACCATCACTAATCATTTTCCCACTCCCCACATAGCACAAAAATGATTCAAGAACTAATTTCATCCTCATAGGACTCCATACCCTCAAGTATTCTTCTCTAGAACACCATTGTAAGTAATTAGACTAACTTGTTCTATTTTTCATCATCATCATCCTAGGGTTTATGGTTTCTCAATTTCTAATCAATTAATTCAATTAGGGTTTTCAAAATTAATCATTAAAAGGGGCTTTTAACACAATTAAGATTACATTGTATTCACAACATTGTTAATACAAATCAAAACCATAAACCCATCTCAACTTATTTTACCTAATTAGAATACTTATGTTTCTAGGACCAATCGTGCCTAAAGCTACTCAACAAGATCACCATGATACCGTCCATTACCTCACCCATTACTATCGAAAAGAGGGATTGACAAAAACCGACCGCAAAGTCTTCAAAAGACTCGAAAAACGACTTATCCACGAAGGTTGTGTAGTCAAGGAATGTTTCCTTGAAAATACCGACGTTCGTCAAGTCTTCTCGGCAATCAACTTTGATTTTCTTCTTGACATAGATGAACAAATTTGTCCGGTATTCATTTTTGAATTTTACAAAAGCATTAGGATCATTCGAAACACCGATGAAAGTATCTCAATCGCCTTCATCATCAACAAACAAAACTTCACGCAACCTCTCAATACATTCGCTCAAATTCTTCGCATTCCTTGTGAAGGAATTTGTATGTACTCTCATGATTGGGCGATATCTTGTCAATCCTTTGCTCTTGATCCCAACCCAATATACAATACTCCTCTTGATGAACCCGAAACCATCCGAGACACCATTTTCAAAGTAAGAGCCGACCAATCCCGTCTCAACCGAAACAAGAAGCTCATTCATCATGATCCCTTTCAAATGGAACTTTTCGAAATGCACCCCATGTTTAGAAAATGGAAAGAAATTCTTAGGGAAAACGTCATAAGCCTAGTTGGTAACAAGGATCATCCAAATGCATGTCTCGTGCAGATGATCTATTGTCTTATCCACCAAAAGCCATTTAATCTCGCCTATTACATGGTGAAGAGAATGGCCGGGGTATTCAAAGTTTCCAACATGGTACTTCCATATGGTATGCTCCTAACATGACTTTGTAAGTATGTTAGTGCACTGCAACCATCTCCCATCAATGATGATCATTTCCTTTCCGATCACGTCATGGTACCTCTTACCAAACAACCCCCTAAACGGTTCACGGTCAATGGAAGAAAACCTAATGCTCTCTCGGATTCTTGGGATGGTGAAGTAGAAGAAGATGAAGAAGAAGAAGATGCCGACCCCATAGCTAACATCGAATTGGAACCCTTTGATTACTATCGACAACTTCCAACTATTCCAAACGAGACCACGGAATTCAAACAATTGAGGGGTATGATTCAAAACCTAGCTTATCACTTCACAAAGTCGGGAAAAAGGAAAAGAAAGGATTGACGAAAGAGACTATAGGACTATGTTTAATTTGAGACATTTGATTAATATGTGAATGACAATGTTTTAGCACTCTTGCTTGTGTTAAACTTGGATATTGTTATCTCTACCATTATCTATGAGATGTTTTATATGATGACATGTTTATATCTTTGTTTAGTTTAATGGTTATTAGTGTATGATGCTAGCTACAAAATCTGCACTTGATTTTGTGATGGTTCTGATCTGTAGATGCCGGATCCCTAGGATTAGCCTAGACGGATCCCTCCCTTGAGGGAACCGTGGGATCCGTGACAACAGATCAGCAATACAGTATCCCATACATCAAAATTGTTTACTAGATCACTCCAAACTAGCTAAACATAAGATTTTAGAACTCAACTAAGTCTTCTTCAAAGATGAGAAACCCTTAAACCTAATCATAGCTTACATAAGATCTTATTCAAAGTCCTTTTTGATTTATCAACTCATCAAAACTCACCATATTTCTGCTTCAATACTCACAAATTGCTTTTCATTTTTTAAAACACTTAGGTGGACATATTGAATAATTTTAGGAAATTGTTTCTAGTCATTTTTATCTCAAAACAGGTCAAAAATTAGTTTTTCAATTATTTTGATTTTTGAGAATTTTTCAAACTTCATCTCAAGCTAACATCTGATCTCTAGGATAATTTATTATGACTTGACACCATCAAAAATCTTAGTGTTATCATTGAACATCTATAGGTGGTCATTTAGTCTCATTTTCCTTCCATTTAAGGCAATCATTAGCTATATCACTCATTGCCCTTGATCACTCAAGTACACTTTCATTTAAAGATGCTTAGGAGGACTGAAACACTCAAAATGGTATAGGCTTTAGATCTTAGAAACATCATTTTTACTCTTTCATAGCTGCTGAGAGCCGGATCCCTAGGATTAGCCTAGACGGATCCCTCAAAGGAGGGAACCGTGGGATCCGGATGACAGATTATGCCAACTCTAGCCAAAACAATCATTTCAAGCTCATCTTGCTAACTTGAACACTCCACCTCATTTTTATTAAGTCCCTAGATCAGTGAAACTCTGAACTTGAATCTTGTGCATGTTAATCATCACATTTATAAGAATCTTAGTGGCTTAAGTCTTAAATGCACTTGCCAAATTCTTCCCTTTATAAGTCATCTTGCTAGAACTCCTTAGTCATCAAACACAACTTAATTCTCAGCAATTACAAACATCTTCCTTAGTCATTTCATCATGAGAAAAGCTCCTAGCGCTAACTCATCCACCCAAGAACCACCCAAGAAACTTTCTAGGGTCATACACGAAGTTTCGTCAATCGAATCATCTCCGGTTAAGTCCACAAATGCTATGATTTCCCCCACACCAAATAAACCAATCAAAATAATTCCCAAGAGTATTGTTCCCACAAGGATATCATCACCAAACTCTACTAAACCAAACACACCCTTTTCAACCCAACCAACATCATTGGTGCCTAGAGCCACATCATTTAACACCTCACAACCATCTCCACATTCTCACAACTTAGAGGACTTACCCCCTTGGCCATCTCATCCTCCACCATTACCAACAAATTCACTAGAAAGGGTTGTACAACAAAACCAAAGTGTTGAATCAACACTTGCACCAATGTCAATTTCTCCATTTCCTTCCAATAGTCCATTTTGGATTATGAAGAGACATCAAAGTCAACCATCAGACCACATGGAAGTTGACACTTCTCTACCTCCACCCTCAAACATTGTTGAGACACCACTTAATGAGACTCCACCAATTCCTCCTTTATTTGAGGATCCTCAACCCACTTCACTTGAACCTCCACTTCAAGAAGCTCAAAACCATGACAAGTATTGCTATCATTGTCAACATGTTGAAAGGTTGATACATGAACTACGTGAAGAGAAACATTTCATGTTTTATCACCTCCTCAAACGTTTCGAAGAGGTCCACAAACCTAAACAACCATGAGCCTAAAACGGTGTCCTAGTCTCATGCTCAACTTAGAACATTTAGGAGTCCTATCTCATGATTGATCATCCTTAAGCACGTTTTTGCTTCTTGAGTTTAGGTCACTCATTAGTATTCAGTTGAATATGTATTGCATAGCTAAATCATTCTCTTAGTTTTAGAGATTTTCTTATTATCTCTTTGTTTATTGAATGATAACTTGTTTGCCATATTACTTTGAGTATATATTTGTTGTTTGTATACATATCTCACTTCCATATTTAGCATTGTTTGATATACCACCATTGCTGAAAATCTGTCACTAGACAGACGGATCCCTGAAAATTGCCTAGACGGATCCAACAAAAGAGGGAACCATGGTACAGAAGAACAAAATTCTACTAACTTGAGTCTTATTTGCAGGAATTTATGCACTATACTCTTGCTTTCTAACCTTTATTTTGTAGATTTTCAAAATACACATGAAGAACTTGACACCCTAAGCTAGGGGGAGCTTTGTGTCAAACCATACATTGCAAAACCATTTGCAACTTAATCCTTATTTGGATTAGGCCTCATGACACCCCATTGCAAAGTTGCAATCTTCAAAGGGGAGCATTTTCGTCACAAGGACGAAAGCATTTTCAAACTAAATTGCAATTCGTTAGCTTGTTAGTTTATATTTACTTGACGCCCTCACAAAGGGATGGAGTTGTCAAGGGAGAGTTAAGACGAGAACCATTTCCGTCACTTGCTCTCTTTACATCCTTTCTTTTTACATATTTTTTTTTTCTCTTCAAAAAAATTGTGTTAGTTTCTTTTCGACGCACTTTTTGTTTCGACAAAAAAGGGAGAGAAGAGAGTAAAAACTCCAATTCAAACCTTTACGAATTTATGTTTTTCCTTAAAATAATTTTATGTTTTGTCATCAACAAAAAGGAGGAGATTGTTAATACAAATAAGCCGTAAAAACGTTTATTTATATTTTACGATATTCTAATGTTTTGTCGATAACAAACGTAAAATCATTTTAACGAAACAAATAAAATACGTAAATAGTTTGAGCCAATAGTTTTCTAACATACTTACGTTTTCACATAAAACACTAAACCAAGTATAAGTAATTTTATGATACATATGTACAACAACTAGTGTTTACATACTGGGCAAAATATATATATACATAACTAGTATGTATTATAATATGGGTAAAAACTACAACCCATGGAAAATATCCATAACCCATGGTATTGACCCATACCCATTTGACTAGGTGCATTGCACTCATAAGATACATTGTATCTAATAAGAGAACCATGGATCAACCCATAACCCTTGACCCATAACCCTTGACCCATGACCCATAACCCATAACCAAAATACCCATGGGTAAAGAGGAGCGTCTCACGGATCCCTAGCTTTACGCTAGACGGATCCCTTGTGGGAGGGATCCGTGGGATCCTGGGAACAGTATGAATTTCTCCTCTATAAATAGTGAGCCATTTCTTCCTTTTGGCTTACCACCCTCATACATACTTCCCCCAAGTATTGTAACTCTCTAACCACTGATCCTAAGGGATCTTTCTATGTAGTTTGTCTTTTGTTTTTGTGTGATTCTCTATGTTCCTCTTAAAGGCGAGATCACCACTTCTTGAAGTCGAGCAAGCTCAAGTCCATGAGTTGCCATGCTTCGCCATCATCAAGACTACTGAGGTTCTCTTGTTGATAATTCTTTCTTCCCCCGTAGATGTGTTGTGTTGAAGGCATTAGTGAAGGATGCCGAAAGAGTCAAGACGAAAGCATTAGTGAAAGGTGCTTAAACGTCCATGTCAAAAGCATTAGTGAAGAATGCTAAAGGTGTCAAGACGAAGGCATTAGTGAAAGGTACCAAGCATTGTGTTAAGGGCATTGGTGAAGGATGCCTAGAAAACAAATCAAGTGGCATTATTGAAGAATGCCTAGGTCGTATAATCGATGAGGTGCATCGTTATACATATAGTGATTGTTTATTTTCAAGGATGTTGATATCCTTGATGGTGTTGTAATAAGGAGTAGGTCTCCTTTAGGGTTAGGTGTGGTGTAGTGTTGGGTAGTAGTTCCTCCATTGTAATGGAACTCGGTACTTAGCCTAGTCCCGGATAAAGGGTAGGCGACGTTGTGGTAGGTGTGGTTCACCTTGGTTTAAAAGAACCCAGTGGTTAGCCTTGTACTGGAAAAAGAGTAGGCGACGTTGTGAAGGCTTCTCCGCCATAAGGAGTTGGTGTCGTGTAGTGATTACGAACTCTCGAGTAGGTGACTCGGGGAGTGGAGTAGGGCAAGGAAGGTGTCCTTATAGCCAAACCACTATAAATACTCGTTTCATGGTTATGTGCTTCTTACCCTTTATCTTTCATTACACTTTTATATATCTGTCTATCAACGTCCAACATACATATCTAAATAGATTGACATAAGTCGATCTAAATAATTTAAAAAGAAGTTTTAAATTGGCAAAACTATTTAACCCCCTTCTAGTTTTCCACACCCGTGACGTATTATGATCCTATTTTCGTACCATAAAGATGAACCTTGAATGAATGGTGGGGCGATGGCAACTTGGTTTTAAGATAATACTATTTGTTTTCTTTTTCTTTTTACCCATTAAAATATCCCATGCCTTACCTTACCCTTTTTGTCATGAAGCGTGTCTAGGTGATGCAGCGATCAATCCTTGATGTCTTGGCCATGGATTTGGTTATGTATCATTGATTTTGTCCACTTCGCCGTGATACGTTAGTAATGAGACTACCCATAAGCCTTTGAATCACTTTCAACCTAACATTGCTTTCTAAAAACTGTATTAACCTTAGCTCTAGTGGTAGAGATGTGTGTAATTGCCAAGCTTATGATAGAATACTTGCTATGCCCGTGCAATTGAGTGATCACCCCGAAATTAACACTTAGATTAGGATGAGTATGAGAGTGTTTTCGTTCCAATTTCGTGAGGTGTTCGGCTCGTATAAATATTCTAGTATGGAAATCTTTACTGCACATTCCTTGGGGATGTATCTTTTGCAATCTAAAATGGTCTACTTGAGGGCAAGTAGAGTTCAAGTAGGGGATATTTGATAACATCAAATAGTTCTGATATTCTAAGCGTTAATTTCCCCCTTTATCATCACATTTTGAGTAAAATGCTAGTGAAAACATCCTTATTCCTTATTATTTCGTTTCAGGACCTATTTTATGCAAGGAAGCGGTAAATGGACATTTCCAAGCCCTTAGGATGACTTTTCTCTCAACTACGGCGTAACCAAGTGATGGAGTTACGCCGTAATAATGATTATGAAGATTACGGCGTAACAATGGAATATAATTACACTGTAACATGACTACTAAACATGAAGCAACTTACTTGACAAGGGATACAGCGTAACCCTCAGCTCAGGTTACGCCGTAATGATGGATAAACATCAATTTTACAAAGGATACGGCGTAACCATCTGCTCAGGTTACGCTGTAACAGAAGAAAAGCATTCGATTTACAAAGACTACGGCGTAACTCTCAGCTAAAGTTACGCCTAACCATGGATAAGTACAAGATTTTGAAGAGTTACGGCGTAACTCATTAATAAATGTTATGCCGTAACTAGTATCCGAGCCTATAAATAGTCGAAGATTTCATCAGTTTTTATTATCTCTCCTTTCCTAAACCTTCTATGGTTTTGGGAGATCAAACACAGAAGAATAAGCATGGTTTAGGAGCATTGAATTAAGAAGTTCTCGTCTACGATTTCCGTTGTATTCGAGCTTGAATCCCTTTTAATTTTTTTAGGATTTATACTATGAATTCATGTTATTAGTTGAAGTTTGAATTTAAGTTATTGATATTCTCTTTATTTATTTATAGGCATTTACTAGTCTTATCATAGATTACTAGTCTTGGTAATATTATAAGCTTGTTAGTATCTAAAGGGCTGGGAGATATGACCAACTGACCTCAGTCAAATAGGTTGCGAAGTATGGAAGGAATTGGCCATAGTACAACCACTCTTCGTGTGCGAACTGACCAAATGATCCCCTATCAAGTGGAGGTATTTAAGGGGTTAGGGAAAATCTAAGTTCCTAACGGCCGAGTTTCCATAGATTAGATCTAGTAGATTTGGCCCTTAATGACTGCTATTAGGTTGCTGAATTATCCCGGATGACCTGTTCATCTTGGTGAGGAATCTAAGAACCATAGGCCATGACGAATTGACCAAAGGAGTCTGGCGATAATTAGCCACTATATTGAACCTTTATATCGAGAATCAATTCGTATTTGCATTCTTCATTAAGCTTCGCTTATCTATCTCTCTATCCTAAATTCTCATATCTGTGTGATTGGAATAATTATAGCATATTGATGAATTATCACGATCTTATCATACCAATATATTATCAATATCATTTCTAATGATCTTAGTTCTTTCAAGGTCACAACTCTCTTGGGACGATACTCTGATTTACCTAAGACTTTACTGCATCTGATCGGGTTCTCTGCCCGTTAGTATGTGTTTATCCTAAGTTGTCTAAGTTTTATAAATATTAAAAGCATGATGAAATAGCACATCAATCCCCTATACTGCTTTATTAAACAAGTATACCACTTTTACTAAGCAATCCCAAACAGCCTTTATATACTCAGAATATATAATCACTAGTAACAACATCAGGCTACAAAACTAATAATCACTTGTAGGACACGAATTCCAAGCATCCCATTGAACATTTTACGGTTTTACTTTACATAACAACTACAATATCTTTCAAACTTTGTTATGGTAAAAATCTCAAATAGGTATAAACACATAAAATATACACATGAATACATGGTTAAATATACCAAAGCAACATGTCCTAAAAATACTAAATCCAAAATGAATGAACACACTAGACACAAAGAAAAACATAACATATAAACCTTACTAATTTCTAGCAATTAAACAAACATATCACCCATTGATCAATTGTCAGATACAAAAGCCATGCATAAATCATACGCTTAATTAATTGAATGTTGAAGATGACTGAATTCATACCTAGGTAGCAAAAGCACTTATTTTGGTTATGATGTTCTATAAATTTAGGGAAAATCATGGGCGTCAATCCTAGGATATATATTAGAAAGATTCTTAATTTCAAATCACATTTATGATATGTGTGGAGAGAAAGTCGTGAGATTACACTAGGATTGGAGGGAAACTTTACAGGGAATGAAAATAATTGAGGTATTTTTTCTTGAGCAATTTATTTTAGGGGGTGTTTGTTGAAGTTTATATGCAGGCTTACGAGCTTATTTGATTTCGACTTATATTTTATAAGCCATAATTTTCTGGTGTATATTAAGATTTTTGAGCTTATATAAGCTTATCGTATTATAACAGACTTATATAAGCCCACAAATCTCAAAATAAGTTGTAAAATTAGGGCTTATGAAATATAAGCAAAAACACAAATAAGCTCATAAGCCACAAATTAAACAAGCACCCCTTATGTGTTTGGGTGAGTACTTTAAAAAAACATATATACAGTATTTGGCAAGACGACTAATACAGTGTCAAATAATCAAGATAGTGGGTTTGAGGTTTTATCAAGTTCAAGTTATGGTTAAAATATTTTGGATTTTCTCATCATTTATATAGTATAATTTGGTTGTATAAAGTGAAATTTATTTCATTTAAGATAAGGTTATACTAGTTTTGAAGAAGAGTTGCTCTTGAATCTTCGTTATACATGTTATAATAATGCGTGTAATGCATCATCTAATCTTGTTCAATAATCGAGCCAACCCGAGCCATTTCTTTATATCTTGAAAAGACTTTTACATAGACATGCACAATGAGTATCCCTTTCGATGCTTGGATATTGATTGATATAAGGTCAACGAAGGTCGTTGACAAAAATTCTCGCTTTAAACTCAATGTATATGTTATAGTTTGGTAATTATCTAAATATCAACTTATTTAATATGAGTGGCAATCATGAAAGACCTTAGTGGGAAGCCTATGATTTTTTTATAAGAGGTCACGGTTCAAACTCACTAGTTACACATTTAGGGATGGTTAGCGAAAAGTAAGGGTTGAAAATGATAACGGGATACCTCAGTTAGGCGACATGCATTTGAGTCAGACACTTCCATCCCTAGGTAACCAGTACATGAACGACCTCATTTGTTTACATGTTTGCACGTATAATATGAATTTTTTGAACTCATTCTAAAAAGAAAATTCTTATTTTATGAAACACCAATGGTAACTCGTCAAAAAATGGAAGAACCCCGTTTTAAGTGATACGAGTTATGTTGAGTGGTGATGAAGGTTATTGATATATATTAATGCATTCAATATTAAGATGAATTTTGATATTAAAAAGTTAATACTTAAGGGAAATTGAGTATTAAAGTGAATGAAATCAATTAGAAACTTAAAAACAAAAGGAAAAATATTATCAACACGCATGACACAAATGGCCATTTGGGTGTGTTAGAATTTAGAAAATCCATAGTGAAGTGTCGGTCTCCCCAACTATTGTCTAGCATATGTTAGCTCGTAGACATATCGTTATTTACTTGTTTATTAGCTTAGTTATTAGTTTAGAGTAACACCGTGGAGGAAGGACGGGGTCTTTACCCACTGTATGCCTGATCCACAGTCCGACAGGAGGATGCTTAGTTGTAACTATAAATACCTCTTCCATCCTTGGAAGAGGTGGTGATTCTTAATCTAACATTTCTTTCTCTAAGAACACCCCCTCATCTCTTTATCTCTCTAAACATGACATACTTGATTTATCACCATCCTAGGCCACCCGAATCATCAAACAACATAAATGTATAATCCTAAATTGGTATCAGAGACAAATTATGTTGTTCTTGGTGATTCGTATGATTTTTGAGGCGTTTTTTGTATGCGGTTTGATGTGGTTTTAGAGATGTTTGATGTGGGATTGATATGGTTGTGATACTGTTTAATGTTTTTGTTGAAACTGTTGTTTTGGTCAAGATTATTTGTTTTAAGAATGATATCGTTGCATATTTGTTTAACAAGTTTCAATAGATGTCTTAATTATAAACATGGTCAAACAAATTCTTGAACATGTTGAAACAATTTTGAATTGTTTCTTTTAAGTTGTGTTTCTATGTTTTTGCTGGTCTTAACATGTTTTTGAGTCTGTTTAAGATTCCTCTTCGTTGCGGTCTTGGTCAGAGTTAAAACATTCGTCAACGCGGTTTGTGCTAAATTGATTTTCTTCTGTGCGGTTTGTTACTTGTGTCTGTCTAGATTTGTTGTTCATGAAGAGGTTTGACTAGATGCAGTTTGGTCTAATGATGCGGATGAGATTTGGTTCGTATGCGGTTTGTTAATACATTAAGCGGTTTTTGAGAAAAATGTGACTGCGGTTTGTCACTGTAAAAGGTATGCATTTTGAATGCGGTTTTTGAGAAAAATGTAACTGCGGTTTGTCGCTGTCAAAGCGGTTTAGATCTTATGTGGTTTGGTTCTAGAATGCGGTTTGTCACTCTAAAAGATATGCGTTTTGAAGACTATATGAGTAAGCGGTTTGAGAAACATAAGTATGCGTTTTGAGGACAAATAGAGACTGCGATTTGGTCGTATGAGGATGAAGATGAAATGCGTTTGACTCTTGAAGTGATGAGTTAACCTCAACATTAATAATCACAATCTTAAGCATCAAATCACTAACAAGATTGAACCTACCTTAAGCATCAAATCAACCTCAACAACAAATCAACATAGACATCACAACATTCAAGAACATTCATTAACAACAATTTAATCAACTCAACCTCAACAAATTCGAGTCTTGTACAATTTCAACATCAATATCAACTATTTCTACTAACATCTACAACCTTCTACAACTAATCGATCAAGACTCACAACTAAAATCATTCTCATTAACCAAGTCTCGAAAGCAAATACAAAATCTCATATTTATTTCGTGGTATTTAATAGATTCGTCTAAAACCTTCTTGGTCAAACTCACGAAATATCACATCACAGATCCAAAGTTCTTTAAAATTACGGATTTCGGACTCAATTAAATGACTTACAACTAAGATCTCAGAATCATTAGTCGTGTTCTTTTCAAAGAAACATCAAGACTCAAAGGCCTTTCCACACGAAAAATGAATTCATCATTGATTAAAGGTTTTTGACAATTTCTGGAATTAAACCGAAGAATGAACAAAACCATCTAGGGTTTCATCGATTCATCATATTCAGTTAAAGGAAAAATAACGTTTGTACTTAAGCATAAATGATCTCCTTTAACATATGTTTGAAGCTTTTACTTCAATTAAAATATTCAAAACCATGAAATGAGATTAACAATTCATGTTAATTCATTTTTCATTTGTTCGTTTAAACGAAACTAAAACAAGATCAAAGGAAATGAAAAACCTACCCGTGTTCGTTTCTAAACCCTCTAGCCATCCCTGTGGCGAGGTCAGGAAAAAGAAAGAACATCCTTTTTGCCTCGTTTGATAATCTTGATACTATGAGGATGTGAAGTGTGCCCTGGGTGCTATACGATTGGTTATGGATAGAAGATAAGACATCTGATTTATGAATGGTTAAAGTTGGGGGCGGATAAATTTTGAGCGATAATTTAGGGTTTGTTAAGAGGAGGATTTTTAGGGAATGATATGTGTGGTGTGAGTGCTTTTAATACTCCGAATATTAGGGTTAAGAGTGTATTGGATCGTATATGTGAAAACATTGGGCTGAGGTGATTCCTTCTATTATGGGCCATGTGATAATGTAATATCAGATATATGGATTTAAGTGGGCCGAGTATTGTATCAATGCACTTGGATCGGAGAGAATGGACTTGGGTAGTGTATTGGGTCAAGTATTGTATTAATGAAGTTGGTAGTTTTGTAATTCAAACTTTCACGGAGGATATTTAGACACACCTTGAGTTATTTGTGATCTTTAATGATGTTCGTGGTTCTTATCCGGAACGGTTTTATTTATACTTGGACTCGTAATCTGTTTTGGGCTTTTGATCTATGTGATATGGGCTGTAAGTTGTTGATACGGTTTGATAATGAAACTTGCGACTTGATGAGAGTTGATAATGAGATATGTTGAAGAGATATGACGATGAGATCTGTGATAATGAGATTTGATATTGAGATTTGATTTGATGATGGGAGTTTTTATGTTATGAGGATTGGTACTTTGGTGTATACATTTCCATGGAGAATATTATGTCACGGCTTGAATTGATGGTTGAACAAAGTTGACTACGGGGTTTTTGTACGGTATTTCTTATTTGGCTTTGAAGTGAGGTTTTCCGGGCGCGTTTACTTATTTCGTCTTCTTTCTTTCTACCCTTCCGTGAAGATGACTTGTTTGGGCATTTATTGAGTGTGATAAAAACTTGGCTATCTAGATACCTTTGTGATTCTTTCTCACTTAACCCACAAAGTAGCTATCACTTTCAGTGTCTCATGCTGTTGAGGATTCGTCAAGAGGTTTTGTACTTTGGGTACACCGTTACTTTCTCACGAGGATTAGTACAAGTTTAAGTAACAAATCTGGGAAATTCTACTTCATGTTTAAGTTTGGTATATCAGGTTTACTTCACCAAATGGTCACAATAATAGCTGACAGAATATGTGGAAGATGTGCTCACCAAAGTATTTAAATGATACTTCATAGTCTGAGCAAAATCTTTCAAGAATCTTCAGGGTCACTCATGATTTTTCAAGATGATTGCTTATGACAAGAACTTCTCGTGCAAATGGTTGTACATGTTATGATGCTTCCGAAAGTTCGAAACCATCATGGGGGAGAAACGTGTACTTTAATGTTTTACGGTCAACCTCCAGGGGAAAGTAGTGTATACTACTCTACTTAGTATGGTTTGTGAAGTATTCTACATATGGGAAAAGAATTGTTGATGATGGAAAATGAACCGTTGATGAACCGCTGCATGTTCCCCAAAAACAGATATTCACCAAAACCAAATTTGTCATAACACATTCAAGCTGACATTGTTTGCTGTAAAATCCCGCAAAAGAATCTATTTCTCGGTTTAAATTATAGATTTGTAAAATACCGTGACAATGGAAACATCCTGGTAAAAGAAAAAGTGCATTTCTGGATATATATCTCGGTTTAAATGGAAAGTGTATTTCGAGATCTTATCTGATGCTGGTGCTACGGTTTCTACTTCGAAGAAGGGATAAAGGGTGTGCTTCATATCTTGGATGGCTGTTTGGATATTCTTCATGGTAGTTTGGTTATTACAAGGTTTTACAGGGTTATGTGCCTTTTACTATGGTCGGGATGAAACCATTATCATTTATTACTTAAAACGTCAAAGGAGGCTAGATATGGGTTTTTAAAACACAAAATGTGACAACGGCTTTAATTCATTATCATTTATTTGAGGTTGAAGTGAAATATCACGGGCGAGTGTACTTAGTATCTAAAGGTATTGGGGATGGTTGGATTAAGATTCTTCGAGATCCTTGTTCGAGCTTTTAATACTTTCAAAGACGAAGATTTGAAAATCAAGTTATTTTTGGGTGATTTTTCTTTTTCTTTTTACCACCACAAAATAACTATAACTTTAAGGAGTTACGTTCTAGTGCTCAGTGTCACATTGAATTGTGGATTTTCAAGAGGTGATGTACATTTTATACTTGATGGTTGGTTGGATAAAGAGTATAGAGTACTTAAGGATTCAAAGGTGCATGAACTCTCGGCACCGCTCTTCGTTACAATGGTGCAAGTTTAAGTCACGAGTTCGGGTTAGTTTACTTCAGTGTCGAATTCATCATATTGGGTTTTCTCCATCAGGTGTCACGACAAAGAGCCTACTGAATGATAATGGGGTTGATAACAAGTTGCCAAGAGATGTAGAAAAGAGAGAGATTATGACGTTTGAATACAACAGTTCAAGCCTCGCTCGTTAAAGAAAAGAAAAGTGTACGTTTCAGTGCGCTTTATCTTCCGAAGAAGAGAAATCTTCTTATGACGTTTGGACACAACAGTTCAAACCTCATTTTCTAAAGAAAAGAAAAGTGTACGTTTCAGTGCGCTTTATTTTCGAAAGAAGAGAAATCTTCTAATGATGTTTGAATACAACAGTTCAAACCTCGTTCCCTAAAGAAAAGAAAAGTGTATGCTTCAATGCGCTTTATCTTCAGAAGAAGAGAATCTTGTCATTTATGACCATTCTCATCAACATGCTTCATGCTTTTTCCATGCGCGTTCAATCATCAAGTGGATATGCTTATCAAGAATTGTGTTCTTATTCCACTTGCTCAACTAAAATGGCGAAGGCGGCATCATATGTAACCTTTGAGGTGGAGAAGTGTGAATAGACTACATTTGGATGATATTCACTTGTTTAATCAAGAATGGCAACTTCATATGCAATTCTTGAGGGGGGAAAGAAGTGTGAATTTACTGCATGTTGATAGACATCAGAATATAAATGGTCATATGGCTCCTAACTCATGTAAGAACCGAGCTTCTTCTTATCCGGTCATCTTTACATGGAGTTTCTTCTAAGAGTCGTTGCTTGACATCTTCTCACGGGCTGATATGATTAATGACAAAGTGCTTCCAGTTGCGAGGCTGATTTCCTAGATGAACATCTTTCTGTTCTTGTTTGATTGGGAGGGATTTGAGTTAAGGGGATTTGCTAAATGTAAGTTAATTGGAATGCATTTGGTGAGAAGAAGATGTTAACATTCTATTCCCCAAACGGACAATCTTGAAGAAGGTCGAGTCTACAGTCTATTCTACATTTTCTGCTGCATGTTAGAAGACTAAAGACGAGTTGCATTTAACGATCCAAAGACTTCTTCTTATTCCTGGGTATTCGTCGAAAAGATTGTCAGTTTAGGGGAGAGCACTAATTGGGGGAGAGTGAAAAGCCAGATTTAATCCCTAATTATATTTACTCACAGTATTCCTCAGCAAGTTGATTCTCACAGATACATTTGAGCTAATGGTGTTCTTCTCAAAAGATTTTGAGTATCTGAGCTTATAATGTGTTGCTAATTCTGAAGTATCAAAACCAGTAAGGGGAAGGAGACACACATCTAAACGCAAAACGAGTAAACGTGATGAAATTAATACTTCTAAGTGATTGAAGAAATCCCAGGAAGACATATGTCATGACCGCAGAGAAACTCAATGTTTATCTCGTGGCTTTTAGTGTTCGTATTCTAACTATGTGGGGGAAGAGATGTAAAAGACAGTTTCTGAAGATAAAAGAAGTTCACAAGTGTGTGATGATTTCGATGTTATCGCAATCATCAGTGAAGACAGATTTGTACTTCAGGGATGTTCAACAGATTCATGTGATCGGACTTAATCATTTATGTCGGAGATTGATATCCGCAGAGATGATCAGTGATTCTATCTGCTACTTCAGTGATATCGGTTATTCTATCTTCGGTCATTTGGGTACTTCAGGTTCTTGAGCTTCATACACGATCATCAGGGAAGATAAATGTGTACTTTGTGGAGGTGTTATTAGTTATTCTTTTTTTAGGTAGTTGTGTATTCGGGTTCTTGAGCATTATACAATGAGAGTGACTGCATCAATTCAACTACATGGGGGAATTGGTCTCTTGACACTTTTTGGTATTCTTCGCTTCAGACTTTAGTGGAAAAGAAATATGAGAAGAGTTATTAAAGCGTGGGATGATACGTTGCTGTTTTATCTTGATGATACCCCGAACGGAGAATCACGATGAACATTCGTATATGAAACAGCAAGATCGATGATAATGGTGT
Source organism: Chrysanthemum seticuspe (assembly GCA_019973895.1). NCBI lineage: Eukaryota > Viridiplantae > Streptophyta > Magnoliopsida > Asterales > Asteraceae > Chrysanthemum > Chrysanthemum seticuspe. The sequence goes on along the minus strand of BPTQ01000007.1, from coordinate 105,489,192 downwards.
GCTTCTTTGTGCACCTGGCTAAGGGAAGCTTGAAAGAAAGCTTGGAATCTGCTCAGCTAAAGGATTTTCGGTTTGGGGGGAAACTACCAAAGTCTCACTTTCTTAAAGGCTCGTGTTCTGTCGTCTATTCTGGATCATTGGAAGCTTTGGCGGTGGAAGTTTAAAAGATGATGACTTCTATATTCTACAATGAGGTTGTTCGATATCCTTATCTCGGTACTCTTATCATCATCCTTCTTAAACTATATCATCTACTCTATCTTTGTAAATATTTATCAAAAACCAAAATAGAAAAATATAAAACCAGCAAAAACAAAATAGAAAAATATAAAATCATCAAAAACCCATAAAAATAAGAAAATTTGAAAAATACCAAAAATATTGTTTTTTCTAAAGACATGTCTTCTGGTATCGATAACATCTATGGTCTTAGAAATGTCATTCAACAATGGCACAGAACCATAGATGAAGTTCGAGCAGAAGGTGTAAATATTTCTTTTCAAAACATGTCTAAAAATTATGGCTTGCAGTTATTTCAGACTGTAACCCATGCTTAAACTATGGTTTGCTATTATTTCAGATAACAACCCGTTCTTCAAAGAAGGAAAGTGCTACGCTAAACCATTTTTCATTAATATCGAGCACTTATCCAAAATCTAAATGAGGAAAGTATGTCAAAGGACTGCTGTTCCTACCTAAATGTTTTTCCTTTTATAAATTCTTCATAAAAATATTTGTTGTTTTTAAAATGGTGGAAAATGAGTTGCTTGAAAATCAATCAGTATCATAGTTTCCATAAAATTTGCAAAACTCAATCAATGACTACAGGGCCTTTAAAACTCTTCATAAAATGAGTCATTGATTGAGGGGGAGATTGTTTTCAAATCTATATCATCTAACGGGCTTATCTAAATCCTCCTATATGCTTAACTGAAAAAGATATTTGCCTATGTTGAAGGACTAGGAATCTAGGATATGATTGTTAGGTTTAGATGATTAGAGATTGATGAACACATAATCCTCATGCCTTTGTATGGTCTGATTGATATGTTGGATTGGCTTTTATTAGTCGATTGACATTTGGGTGTTGTCGACCAGCATCTATCTCTTTGTGTTCACTAACGTATGCAGATAAGATGGTTTATAAGAATGTTCCCGATCCCACAAAGGAAGATGATTGGATGCCGAAAAGAAAGGGCAACTATATCTTGGGTCGACAAAAGAAGAAACGGAACTTAATTGGATCTCTATGGACAATTTGCATGATATGCAACTTCAGAGGTCTCACTGCTTCAGCAGATGGTTTTCTTTCAGCCTTACAACAACAGAAGCTTCTCAATCACCTAACGTATCTTTGTGCAGGAATATTAGTGATGATACCATGTTTATCATGGTAGAAAAATATTGTTTGAAAATAAAACAGACTCAAAATTTTGGAAATCAACCGGACTTCATTTTTTCAAAACTTAAGTCACTCAATCAACGACTACGGTAATGGATTCAGGGGGAGAGTGATTTCAAATTGAATAGTTTCAAACAATATTTCTTCTAAAGAGTCCGTTTGTACGAAATAAAGTGGTGATATAAAGATTTAATGTTATGTCATGGTATGATTTTCTTTAAAACTCAAAGATCTTTCAAAATGAAATTTTTTCTGTTCTTGTTTGATTGTGAGATTTTTTCTTTTACCTAAAGATCTCTTAAATTATCATACCTGACACTAACAATCTTTAATGTCTAAAATTGATCCTTATCATTTATTTTCAAAATTAAATTAGGCCACATCTTTCCCCAAACTTTTCTAAATGATTTAAATCAATTGGGATCACAAATCTCAAAAGGTTTGAAATTTTTGATCGGGGGAGAGATAGTGATTTAAATCTCAAATCTGTTTAAATGGAATTGGTTTTAGTCCTTTAAAGGCACTCCTGCCTCCATGTGCTAAACGATTTCAATATACGATGTACATGATTGAGGAGGAGCATTTATCCAAAAACAAGATGAGAATTTAAACCTGACCACATTTTCCTCCCATGTTTTCTAAACCTATTTAAATCAATTGGGATCCAAAATCTCAAAGGATTTGATATTTTTGATCGGGGGAGAAAATGTTATTTAAATATGAAATCTGATAACAAGTGATCGTTTTGACTCAAAGTGCAGGCTGCTCTCCCATATGTGCTAAACGCTTTCGAATCTCGAAACACATATTGAGGGGGAGCATTTCAAAAGAAAATAAACTTTCAATGTACAAAGATTTCTATGTTTCAAAGTAAAGTACCTTGATTGATTTTCTAATGGTTTTCTTTATGGCTATATGATCGTGAAAGTACTTCAAAGAACTCTTTCCTCTATGTGCTAAATAATTTCAAACAACCAACGCACATATTGAGGGGGAGAATTTACCAAGAAATTCAAATGGCTTTTTCTACGGAAATTGTGATCAAGGAAATATTTCAAAGTCCTCTTGCCTCCATGTGCTAAACAATTTTAAAATCACAAAGAACATGTTGAGTGGGAGCATTTCTAAATGATCAAAAACAATTAAGGTACAAAATGTTTTGATTTTATATCACAAGTACCTTGATTGATTTTTCCAAATGATTTTTCAATTGGTTTCAACAAGGAAAGAACTATACCAAAGACCGACCATCTTACTTTATGCATTGGAGTTATAAGGATGATAAGGTTAGGTATTAGTTCCCACGATCCCGCCAGAACCGGAGGGATCTACCCAGGGACAATTCACTAGATAGTGTAGAAGTCCTTAGGTATGATGAAAAAAAGGAGAAAAGTGATAAATGGGAAGAGTGCGGACTGAGATAGAGCTAGAACTGGAACAAACCCAACAAGGTTCTAGTTATGAAGTCTCGGTAAGCACTGAAGGGGTTGAAGAATGAAAAAGAAATAAATGTGAAAAGGGTGAAAAAAAAATAGCCCTTCAATAATTCAACCTTAGGGCAGAAACCGGGTTCAATTCATATGCTACTGGTGGTTACTTAGGTAAAACTGGTATTGAAGACAAGACGTCATGGACCCAGTGACGTACTGCACTAAACTTCCCAAGCTACTCAAGTTCTCTGAAAATGACTTGTTTCATTCTCACGGGGAACCTATATTATCTATCGACTTTCTCTTAGAGATTGTTGATATTGAAGAAGGAGACCATCTCCCTAGTCTCCGGTATAGGAAACCAAATATGCACTATTGAGTCTAGAGCCAAGAGATCATCCACAAAATCTCATTAGGATACAAAATTAATGAAGACTTTCTGTTTCACACAATGTGGAAAGTAAGTATATATATTGAGAGTCCTACGCATTATCCTTGTGATATTTTCCAGAACATCCGAGTGATATGTAAAGTATTCACGATGAAGATGGAAATCCTTCTAGAGCCAACATCAAACAAGCTCTTGGTGGGTGACATGTGAGATCTTTTCAAAAAGATCAAGCTTGTGACAACTAGATAGAAACGATGGGGCGATTCATTATTGATTCAACCTTGTTCCAGGAAATGAATTGACGAATACTTTTGAAAAACCGTTTGATGTGTAAATCTTCTTTTCTCTAGCACATCGAATGTGTATTCATTTTCAAACACAAAAAGTATTTCTGATTGAAAATTGATATTTCTTATAAAACCTTCATCGTATTGCGAAACTCTTTATTCAAGCAATACGCGATTTTTTTCAAATCAATTTTCATCAATCAGTGAATCTCAATTCGCTGGTTCACTCACTCCGTGTTGTCTACTTTGGGACACTCTAGTTTGAGAACGGCTAGATCAAGCTGCGAAACCCTGTCAAGGAGATTCTTTGGAATTCTACCTGATCACAGGCAGTATTTATACTGATCAACAGGGAACCGTGGTTCTTGCAACTATTTTCAACGAAAGTGAACAAAGACACTTTCGTATGTTTTATTGCTAACTGTTGTTTGCAGGAACATTGGACGGTTGCAGCTGATCGATATTGAGAAGTCAATTCACAACCGCATGCTCACAGCATTCACACTTAATTGAAGAAAATCATGACCATCAAAGACATACAACAAAGATGCTTCCGCTACTCCGATGAAAAGATGTCATGATCTAGAAAGTGTGAGCATGTCGGTCCAAAAGTCACAACATTACATGAAGGCAACACAACAAAGGGTGATCTAGAGATTTAATGCGGCTGATGATCTCAAAGAAAGCTCGAAGATCATCAAGACGTGGATCATTTAAAGACTTCCACTGAAAGTACAAAATAATCAGACTATGAAGAGTCACTGCTAAAGCAAAAAGATGCGAAACTTGAAGAATTAAAGTCTACAAGCTCAAGACTAAAGATTAAATAGAATGCTAGGATTCAAAACATAAATCATGGGGTGACCTCCCTTAGGGGGAGATTGTTAGGATTTAGAAAATCCATAGTGAAGTGTCGGTCACCCCAACTATTGTCTAGCATATGTTATCTTGTAGACATATCATTATTTACTTGTTTATTAGCTTAGTTATTAGTTTAGAGTAACACCGTAGAGGAAGGACAGGTCTTTACCCACTGTATGCCTGATCCACAGTCCGACAGGAGGACGTTTAGTTGTAACTATAAATACCTCTTCCATCCTTGGAAGAGGTGGTGATTCTTAATCTAACATTTCTTTTTTGATTTTACTTTCTCTCTCTAAGAACACCCTCTCATCTCTTTATCTCTCTAAACATGTCATACTTGATTTATCACCATCCTAGGCCACCCGAATCATCAAACAATACAAAACGTATGATCCTACAGGTGAGGTTTTAAAAATGTTCCAAATACATATGCATTCGAAACAATTTATGAAAAATGTTCCAAATACATTATTATTTTTCACAATCTAAAAACATGTTCCAAATACACAAGTATTTGGCACAAGCCCTAGAAATAGTTCTAAATACATATACGTATTTGGCACTTCATGTACCGAATGTCCTAAATACATAAGTATTTGGCACTGGTAATTGAAACTGTTCCAAAATACGCATGCATTTGGCACCACTATTACAAAATGTTCCAAATGCATACGTATTTGGAACAGTTTTCTAATAGCTATCCCAAATACGTATTTTTTTGGTACGGTTATCCAAACAGTGCCAAATACGCGTATTTGGTACAATTTTTTTATCGTTCCAAAAAAGTTTGTCCAAAAAAGCCCCTTTTTTGTAAGGTAGTCCTTTGGTCAATTCTTATCAACCCTCTCTACCTATTTCCCTAAGGTCCTTTGGTCAATTCTCCTAAGCAAGCAAATACGACTGCAACTTAAAACTACCAAAGCTAGGGTAACTACCAACGAACTATGCATGCATACACTAGAAACAAAAATAGAAGTGTGAAAACATAAACAACACAATCAAAGAATCATAACTAGGCTAGCACCAAAGGTGTTTAACCGATCATATTAAAACACATAATCAACTCAATGTTTAACATAATGAATGAAGACATGAACTAAAGTGTAATAAAACATAAATTGCTAAAGCTTATCGATGATATGGTGTGATTTTTCCCTCGGAAATAGCTCCGTATGATCTGCCTTTGGGACCCTCTTTACGTTCTCTACCTTTGTGTTGTGAGTGAATGATGAAAAATGCAGAATTTAAGGTTTGAATTTATAGGCCCGATCAGAGTTACGGCGTTACCTAATAATGTGGTTAAGCCGTAACTTAAATATCTGTAAATATCAAATCTCGGTATGATGATTACGACGTAACCTTAAGAATAGTTACTCCGTAATTCCGTAAGCTCCGTCGTAAACTCAATAAATGACTACGTCGAAATCTTCCAAGATCCCATCAAAACTCTCGGTGTGCTGGTTATGTCGTAACTCATGCTGAAGGTTACAATGTAACTGTTGGAGGCGCGAAATTCCATATGACCTAGTTAGTTATGGCATAACTTGAGTTGATAGTTACACCATAACTGATGTTGACTTGATCCTCATAAACGTAATCCTGGCTACGGCGTAATTGAGAGTGAGAGTTACGCCATAGCTTCTTCCATAAAAGCATACTAAGGTATAAATCATTAAGTATATCTCCAAAACCGCGTCTCGTAGCTCCTATGCTCATATATTACCTAGAAACGAAATATAAAGGAATAAGAGTATAAATCCATATAAACAACATAAAATATGAGCATAATCGAGGGAAATTAACACTTAAAAATCATGATTATTTGATGTTATCAAATATGCCCCCACTTGAACTCTACTTGCCCTCAAGTAGACCTTATTAGAATAATTTCTAAAAAGATATCCCCAAGTTACCTAGAAGGTATAATATTCAAAATTCCTTATGCTAGAATAAATCAAAGCCGAACACCTCACGAAATGGGAATAAACACTCATAATCTCTCTCTAATCTAATTGTCAATTTTGGGGTGATCACTCAAGGCACAGTCATAGCATGTATTTTATCATAAGCTTGGCGGTTACACAAATCTCCACCACTAGAGTTAAGGTCTAAAAAATCTTGAAAGCAATATGGGTGAACACAATATGAGGTTTAGGGTGAAATGTCATTACTAACGTGTCACGGCAAAGTGGACAAAATCAATGATATATGACCAAATCCATGGCCAAGACACCAATGATTGCTCGCTTCATCAACTAGACACGCTTCATGACTAAAGGGTAGGATAAAACATAGGAAACAAATGGTGTAAAAATGAAAAATAACAAACAAATAGTCTTAACCTATAAACAAGTTGTCACCACCCACCGTTCATCCAAAGTTCAAGCATTAAGATTAAGAAACCGGATCATGATTTATCAAGTAAATGTGCCATTAGCGGACTTCATAATAAGCACATTACCTGTTCTTCAAACTATTGGTGTAATCGTCACCAACTTAAATCTTCAAATGTGACCGAGGTGGCCTCCTCGATGGTAATATCTAGTAAGCTCATAACATAGTGCTTATAACATTGTACTTTTAATAACATAAACTAATAAACAATAATATTTTTTTTCAATCATAACTATTCCAATAAAAAAATAAACATCCCCCCACTTGAGATGAACATATATGGAGAATATGTGGGTCTTCAATGATCTTCAAATGTATGTCATTGACGTAGGCGTGATTCCCCAACCTCTCTACTCAAACCTTGAACTTGGGCAAACAGTGACTTTCCGACCATAAATTAAGACTACACGGTAGGCTAAGGTGAATAGGTGTAACGAAACAAACGTGATAAGGGTATGAAATGAAAATAATGGCTCAAAAGGGTGTATCTAGGGGTATCTTGCACTAAAGATGAGTGCAACGAAAGGGTTTAATATGGGGGTCGAATAGTCGAGGTGACTAATCGATAAACACACATATATAGGCTATTTGGGTGATAATCTGATAAGGATTTAAAAGGTACCTTTTTGAGGGGTCATTTAAGCCCTTAATCGATCACTTTTGTATCCGTTACTACGTAATTTCGTTCCTTTTTCATTTTTTAGGTCTCTTGAAGGCAAATTGCTGGAATGACACTTATTCGGACGAAAAGGTGCGAATATACGAAAAAATGGCCAAAGTCAAGAATCAAGACACTCAGGCTACTGAATTGAAACGGGACGGCGTCAGGTTCTACTTGTGACGCCATCGAAACAAGTTTTGTAATGACTCGGTAGCCAAATTACTTATTTACAAGTGACGGCATCAGGTTTTAAAAGAGTAGGGCGTCGCAGCTCAGACGGCCTAAATTTGATCCAGACGGCGTCAGAGACTGAAGGAGACGATGTCACAGTCATAAGGTGACGCCGTCACAATGCTAACGTGGCCAAGACGAAACCCTAATGACGGCGACCCGACGGCGTCACAATTAAAGAGTGACGATGTCGCAGTTTGTAACACTATATATAGAATCCGAATTTTTCAGTTTCGAACCAAGGTTGTCTTGTACAGTATTTTAGGGTTTCATACCCTATCTTACATCAAGATAAGTGTTTTACTTCATTAATTCAATTATGTCTTCAATTGATTGTGTGTATGCTTGCATGTTCTCCATGTTCGGCTAATTTATTTATGTGTTTGCTTAGGTAATATGAAACCTAGTTATTGAATATTGATTGGTTGTCTCTTATCTTAATTGTGATTGACCTAGTATTACGATAGGTCACTCGTTGTGCTATTAATGCTTGATTAATCTTTGTTGAACCTTAGCATATAGTTACTAGTGAAATTGTAGGCTAAACATCCAAAGAATACCTTAGTGTTAAGTTTATGAATCCTAGAGATTTCTTAGTCATTAAACTTTGGTAGCTTCAAAGAGTTAGGGATAAACTCATACCCTACGACCTTAGAAACACAACGCGTTAAGAATGAGGACGTGACAATTCAACCATCAATAGGAGATAACTAGGGAGTAATAAAACCTAAATAAACACATTTTTAATAATCATACGAGCACACAACAATAGACATAGACTACCCCTAGCTTAGTGATAACGTCTAAAATGAACATGTTTTTAGTAGCGTTATTGTCAGTTTTGTGCATGATATTCGGCTATATTTACTCATAACTGTTGCAAAAGTGCAAAGATGCGTCTTGTGTATGTATATGTAGCCAGGTATTGCGAATATTGAAGAAATGAAGTTTTTATGCACATTTGGAAGATTCTAAAGGAAGGAAGTTGAGATTGGAAGCTTGTGGACTCAATGATATGGAAGCGTAGTGATTTCGAAGCATCTACAGCAAGGAAAGATCAAGTTTGGCTTTGGAAATCATCAACGTAAGCAAAGAACGAAGCGTAAAGGGAAAAGTCAGCAAAAAGTCAAAAGGAGCAAAACCCAGCCGCTCGGTCGCAACCCGCAACCGGATCCGGCTGGGCTAATGGTCAAAGCTGTGACCGATTCGGTCGACATAGAAACCGATCCGGTTTCTGTCACTGCAGTTACACAATTCGCATTTATTGTTGTCTTAACTCCCCATAATCATTGGAGTCCGATCATTTCTTGATATTAACTTGGAGAGAACGTTTTTTGGGCAGTTAAGCAAGTGCTTTGGCTATTTAAAGGACCTAGTACTTGTATACTAAGTGTGACACAACAAATAGAGTATTAGTTTACACCAAAACTCATACTTACCCATTTATCTCAACCCAAAAGCTTAGTAGTTACTGGAAAACGTCCAGAAGCAAGGAAGGAACCATTCTTGTCCATTGTTTCGGTAGTTTGGAGTTGTGCGGTGATCCTAGGTGATTGGAGGCGCGTGGTTGCTACATTCCACGATTTCTAATTCTTGTAATCACAAAAGATTAGGTATTCTATGAACTTTGTTATGGAAATCTATTCTCTTGAATTGTTTGAATTACCTTGTTATGACTTGTGTTTAGATATGATTGTTTTCATGGAGTAGTTTGTGATATACTTGTGTGTTGGAATGTGATTAATCATAATAATGTTCTCAAAATGTGATGCATGTATATGATCTTGTTTAAATGAGTTTGTTGGAAAAATACTAGTCTTGGATTGATTTGTCAATAAAACATGTTTTAAGAAAAAGGACCGAAAGGATTTCTCTTGTGTTTTATTCCAAAAAGTGTTGTGACAAACTAGTATGGGGATATGGTGATTGACATCCACCATGTTTTGCTTATTAAAACAAGACTAGGAACGTTTTCATCACGAAGGGTCGAAAGATTCGTAAGAACAAATTTAATGAGAACATGTTGCAAACAAATGGAACTTTTATAGGATAATCATTGGGATAAGGACCGAAAGGATTACCTAAATGTTTTTGTTCTTGGAATGATTTTTACAAACAAATACCATGGTTGGGGAATCATTTGCTTATGATTTGTGCATCATACTAAGAGTATACACCAAACCTTTATGAACATTATCTATGGTTGATTATGAGACTTCACACAAGTATATATTTTTATTCTTGATTCGTATTTTCACTAGAACACTTATTCGAGGGAGCCTTGACAAGCTTTCTTGTTAGAAACTTTTTAATAAAATCTATTTCAAAACAAAAATCCCTTGGGACGATCTCGACTTACCAAACTTTGCTATTGCGGACGAGTATACTTGCTCGTATGTGTTAAAAGGTTATACGGTTAATTCGTGATTATAAATTTTTAAAACTTGCACCAACCAGAGCACATCAAGTTTTTGGCGCCGCTGCCGGGGATTTTTCTGTAATTTTCTTTGAAATTAAAAAAAAAAAAAAAAAAAAAAAAAAAAAAAAGTTTTGTTACAAACTAACCGATTCGGTTGGTTAGCCAACCGAATCCGGTTAGACATTCTGTGAAAATTTTTCTTTGGTTCGAATTTTATATCTATCTTTTTAGTTTATTGTGTTTTGATTTCTAGAGTAATTGTGTGGTTTAATCAGTTCTTAGATTTATTGTCTTTATTTATTTTTCTTTTCTTTACATTTGTTATTTAATTAATCTAGTTTTATTTATTTTAATTTTATAGTTGATGGTAATGGTTAAGAGTATCTTATTTTCAGTTATAGTTTATTTCATGATAGCATTTATTAGTAGTTTATTTAGTTTTAGTTTTAATTTTAATTTTGGTTTTAATTAGATTTAATGAGTTATTTAATTATTAGTTTATGAAGAGTTTTATTTAATTAACTAGAGTTAATACATCCTTAATAACATTAATTTGCTTTCAATTATTATTAAATTTTCTTTAAAAAAAAAAAAAAAAAAAAAAAAAAAAAAAAAAAAAAAAAAAAATTCAAACAAACCGATCGGTCGCAACCCGCAACCTGATCCGGTTCGTGTTTCTGTCCTAGAATTTTTCAACCAACCGATTCGGTTGGTGATCCAACCGAATCCGGTTGGAGTTTCTGTGCCGAGTTTTATCATTTTGAGGTTTTGAGTTTTTATTTTATTTCTTAATTTTGTTAGATGTCTTAGTTGTTTATTATATGTTTTTTATAGTTTGTTCTTGTTTTGCTTTGTTAAGTTGTCTAGTAACATGGATAGTTTGAGCGGAATCTCGGAATACCTTCGTACTTTGGATGACATGTTCAAGGATACGGGAAGTTCATTAGAAAAGATTGGAGGAATTCTGGAGGAAAGCAAGAAAGAATTGGGAATTGACACGGGTGATATGGAAGAAGTATGTGAAAACAAGGTTCAACTACCCAAAAACAAAAGAGTGGTAGTGTTTACACAAGCACCATCAACGGTGTATGATTCACCGATGATGAGATTTGGAACACCTTGTGAAGTGGAAGGAGTACGTGCTTGGGATGCACAGCTTAATATGGCGTATGGAGAGAATTATATCTTGGAAGAGGTTCTTGACGAAATCGGTCATGTTCGTATGGATTATGAGGCATATGGGAGAAAGATGGTCAAAAATCTGAAGGTCAATATTCATGGGCATATGTTTGAAACTGATTTTGTTGTTCTAGAGGAAGGTAATGCGGATGAGCCAAATGTTTGTTTTGGTAGAGATTTTCTTGTCACAACTAAGTGTCAAGTAGATTTTGGTATGGGAGAAATGCGGATTAACATAACCGAGTTGGAAGAAGGAAAAGGGATCAACGAGATGCTAGTGGAAGTTTGTGCAAATATGGAGGAGAAAAATGTGGAAGTGGTGAAAATGGGGAAAGCAAACCGAAAGAAACCATCATCAAATAAATTAACCCCAACAACAACCTCCACCACCAAAAATGATTACACACCATTGTCACCTACTACTACTATCAAACCCTTAACCGAAAGCCAAAAAGAAGCTATCTTAGAGAATCTAGAACAAAAATTTCTAGAGCTCAATGAAAAGAAACCGGTTATTGAAGTTCTCCAAGACTATGTGCTTTATCGAAAGAAGTTGGATGCATTGATGCTAGCGAGGGCTAGGTTGGAAGATAAGAATCTCACGGATGAGGATCGAGATCGAATTATGTTTAAAGGCATGCCAAGGAAAGAAAAGGATCCGGGTAATTTTGTGTTGCCAATCAAAGTAAATGGAACTACACCAGTTTATGCTTTAGCTGATACGGGGTCGAGTGTTAACGTGATGCCGTATCCATTGTTCAAAACTTTGGGACTAAGTAATCCGCAACCTAATCATTCTAAACTCACTATGGCGGATAACACTCAAGCAAAGGCAATGGGAGAAGTTAAGAATGTAAGAGTGCAAATTGGCTACCAACCGTATTTGGCAGATTTTCTTGTCTTGGATATTCCGGTGGACAAGAGTTTACCGTTATTGTTGGGGAGGCCATTTCTACGAACTTGTGGAGCAATTATAGACATGGGAAGAGGCACCATGACTATTGACGATGGGATTTCGAGGCAAACATACTACCCAAGACCAAGAGGACCAATTTTGGAAGGTATGGAAGATTTGGAATGGATGGATGCAAATGATGATTTAACTTGTTTTGAAGTGGGACGTGATGTCCACGGTAATCCAATGTACGGACCTTTAACTCCACCTTATTTCGATATAGAGGACGAAATGGAACGTGCATTCGCGATCGAAGCTTTCTATAACCCATTCAAAAACATATTGGTTTACAAGAAGTTGACCGACTTTTTAGGATCTTTACCGGTGCAACTTAAGAATTTGGAGTGGAAACCCGAAGGATTGGGGACTTACAAGAGGCAAACCGGAGATGGGGCATGGCATGTTAAGTTTGATATATTATGCCCAGATGGACGAAGATTTATGAGAAAATTTAAAAATTTTGAAACATTCCGTGAGTTGACCGGAAAATTTCAAAGCGAGGATATTCTTAGGCAAGAATATTTTGAGGAATTTTGAGGAAAGGCAAAGACCGTAATAACAAGCAATCATTTGCTTGAATTTCTTGAACTATTTTATTTTATTTTGATTTGATGCATTAGGATTTTTGTTTCTTATTTATTTTTCATGTTATGATTGAGGTAATTTGGTTTTAATACATTATGACTATGAGTTTTGAGTTGAGTTTGGATTAGTTCATTTATATGATGAGTTTAGTTTTTTTTTTGGATTGAATGATTGTTAAAAATTTCATTTGGTGAATAAAATGTTGTGTGAATTTTTAGCAGGAATTTTTGAGTAAAAATATGTTGCTTGGAGGGTAAATGCCTAAGTAACATGTTAAACAAGTAAAAAAAAAGAAAATTTGGCAAAAAGCATACCGAATCGGTTGTGTCCTTGACTGAACCGGTTGCACCAAAAATATAAAAATTTCATTTTTCCAAAAACACACACACACACTAATTTTCCAGGTGGGTTTTTGCAAAAATTCATCCAAGAGAGCAGATTGGAAGTTGTTTGAATTGTAGGATAACATCATGGCACCCAAGCAAGTAAGCAATTACATTCAATTTACTCAATTAAGGTTTTATTTAGAACATTTGATTCGAATTGGATTTTAGGTCACCAATTTGGGGGTTTTTGTTATAATTCGAATTAAGTGGTAATATTTTAGGATTGAGTGAGTGATTGATATAGGAGTGCATTGCAACAAGTGATTGATTGATTGATTCACCATAGAATGGATTTTAGATGATAAGATTTTTCGGAATTAATTGGGTTATGCTTATGGAAAGAGATAAGTTACAATTAGTGATTCATTTTGATGAATGATATGTTTGATTTTTAAGAATGATGGATGCTACACTATTAGAACTAACGATTTTTAAGAATGATGAGATGAGTTCTAAGATGTTAGATGCTTGATGATTTGGAAGCAAGATAGAGTAATTCTAGGATGTGGGAAATCATTGAGGATGATAGAATGCGATCTAAGAGTGGTTTGAGCGTTAGAAATTCGAGATGTTGAGGATTTGAAGGTGAAATGCCTTATGCAGTCTGCACAACCGATTCGGTTGCGCATGGCAACCGAACGGTTGTTGCCTGATGTCAGTAGGAAACCGATTCGGTTGGTGATCCAACCGAATCCGGTTGCGGTTTCTAAGAGGATTTTTTGTGAAATTTTGAAATGTATATTAGAGGGTTCTCTAACCTTCTTGTTTGTTCTAACACTCTTATATGATCTTATTTTTGTGATTTCTACAGAGAATTATTGTAGGAAGCTCGAGTGGGGAGGAAATTCCAATTAACCCGCTTGTTACGAAGTTTTGTGAAAGGAACGAGAAGAAGAAGGTTAAGTATAGTGTGAAGAAGGAAGCAAATGCTAATTTAAAATTCAAAAATCTCACCGATGGAGAGAAACATGCTTTTCGAGAAAGATTGTCGAAGTTACAACATAGGCAATGTTTAGTTCCAAGGGTGATTGATTGGGATTTATTTAACGAATGTGAGTGTGAAGATGAGTTAAGAAGGATGATGCGAACGTCTTATGTATATCCAGGGGATGGAGATTCGTTCAATGATTTGTCATGGGAAAGAGCATTCAGTGTTAATGAAGAAGTCTACCGAGAATGGTGTATGGAATTCTTTTCAACCATGTATTTTGAAAGAAAAGTAGATGTTCGGAATTTGATGTCGGAGATTTGTATTTGGTTTAGACTTTGTGGTAGGGATCATGCTTACACGTTGCCAGCTTTTGGTGTAGCTCTTGGTTTGTATGAACCACATGAGGTAAATCATCGATTATTTGAAACTCACTTTTCTAGACTTCGGAGGTTTGAAAAAGATTACCCTAGTATTCCCGCTTATTGGAATCAAGTGGGAGATCCTACTTGTGCTAGGAGGAATGCTTCAACCATCAGGAATCCGTTGATGAGGATACTTCACAAGTTGATTGTGACCGGGCCATTTAATAGATTTGGAAGCAGGGACAAATGTCAGAAACCGGACTTATGGATTATGAAGTTGCTGGAAGAAACTAAGGACGGTAATGCTATTTGGCAGGTAGCCGAATATTTGTCTAGGAGAGCCCCGGGAAACAAGAGCAACAGTAACATTTGTGGAGGACATTTTGTGACAAGATTGGCGAAGAATCTTGGGTATTATGTTGATGAGGAATTGGCTAAGTGTGGAGAGCCAAAGTATAGTGAATCGTGGACTGCGAAAGGTTTTGGTAATGCTTTGAATAGGAGATTGGGAACCGTAGGGTTATGGATTGAACCAAGACCACAACAGCAACCACCACAACAGCAAGGGAATATACCAATGGAGAACGTGCAAATGGGTACGTCCAGTAGTTTTGATTCAGGATGGGGAGAGTGGAACCAACATCTAGATGAGATTCAATGTAGGGATGTGTGGAGAGATTCGATGATGTTAAGGAACAACTACATCAATGATTATTCGATGCCTATCTTTCAACACATGGCTCGAGAAGCCAATTACGAGTTGCCACCCTACAATCCACCAAATGTTCCACCATATCCTTTTCCTTACACTTCTTATCCTGGACCCTATCCGTATCCATATCCTGGGTACGCACCGTTTCCTGATCCAATACCCCCATATGGTCGATTGCCTAAAGCTGGAGGAACAAGTTATGAAGTTGGAGGATCATCATCAGGAGTTGGAGGCAAGAAGAAAAAGAGGAGAGTTCGTTCAGAAATCATAGACGAAAACTATGTAACCGAAAGTGATGATGATGATGAGTTTGATGATGAAGAAGGAGAAGAAATGAGCGAGGATGACGAGTGATTATGGGTCATTCGTGAAATTATGGTTTCAAAAACAATGGTCATGATGTGTTTTAAACTATTTCTATCTTTTTGATTGATTTTCTTTAGGATGTTTGGTATATTTTGGTTTTATCTAGTTTTTAGTAGTTTTGTTTGTTTTTGTGCATTTCGTGTTGCAGTTTTTGTTTGCAGGATGGATATGTTGAAAGCTTCTTGATGGTCACATATTTCGAGTTGGATAACTCACAGGCTTGCTAATGACCCAATGTGCTTATTGCATATTTTATCCCGTGGTATCTTTTAACTATCTTTTTCCCATTTTCTTTACTTTGAAGTTCATTTTTTATTACATTGAGGACAATGCAAAACTTAAGTATGGGGGAGGGAAGAAAATAGGAAAATGATACGCATTTTTATTTTTTATTTTAGATAAACTTTTGGATGCAAGTGATTAGAAGAAATTCGCCCTTGATGGTCTAATGGTTTTCGCGCGTTATTGATAATTAAAATACATAATTTGGGATTTCAATGGTAAAATGAGGTTTTTGAAAATTTTTAGATTTGAACCAAATTACTGAAATAATTCATTTTGGATTCGATAGCATTTTCTAGCGTGCATAATAGCCTTTTTCCCACATTTTTGTGAGGTTTCTTTTTGTATGAAACATCTTTTGTTTTATATTTGCTATGAGTGTGCCGGTGATTATGTCGATTCTAGAACTTGTACTAGTATGCATTACGGTTAAAATCACTTTCGAGTGATCTAAATATTTTCAAGTGATAAGAGGCACTTTAGGAATAACCCAAATGGCCTTCCATTTTTACATCTAATGATATATTAGCTGACCACGTCGGTTAGTTAACCACCCACATGGACCCATTTTGTTAGTGCTCATTTTTAGCACTAGATACCCCTAGTTACACCTTCTGAGCCATTCCTTTTCGTTTTTGATAAATCCAGAAAAATAAAAATATTTTACACCTTTAAACCTTAGCCAACCCTTATCAAGTCTAATGGTTTGTTGCTAGTTGTTTGGAATGATTGGATTGTTTTTGATGATTATGAGTTAGTTACACTTTGCCATTCATGTGTGCCATTTCGACAAAGACGAAGGATGCATACTTCTTATTTGTATTTTTGTGGTAATGCTTATACGAAGTGTGGGGGAGTTGTGAAAAAAAAAAAAAAAAAAAAAAAAAAAAAAAAAAAAAAAAGTGTGATGACAGTTATAGCCAATGTGCTATATTATTATGAAGATGAAGGAAGATGAAGTATGTTTGAGTTATCGATTAGCCAATGTGCTAAGACGTGATATATATATATTTGGTGATCGATATGAGAAGAGGAGTAATAATCATTTTTCGGGATTGTGGTTTGTATGATGACTAGCACCATGGAGGTTTGGACTTGATTTTATTTTATTTTAAACCAATTTCATTAACTATCCCATGCCTTATCCATACCTATTATGAACCCATAGCCTTATCGTTATAACCCGAATAAAAGACCTCTTTGATGAATTTATTTTCTTTGTTTTGATACTTGTACAAGCTTATGGTAAAAAGCATTGATCATGACTAGGCATTGAGTGATATACCCACCAATATATGAGTGTTGAGTGAAATATTAAAGCCATTTGTGAGGTATCCTAGTTATGTTATCTAAAGTGTTTGGTTCATTTTTAGAAGATTTTCTCATATTATAAGCAAATTAATAATTATCTTTTATGGTAATTGTTACATTTTCTGAAACATGGTGTTATGGACCATTGAAATCAATCTTTGCAAATGTTTGACCTACTCGAGGGCGAGTAGAGCTTAAGTGTGGGGGAATTTGATAACGTCTAAAATGAACATGTTTTTAGTAGCGTTATTGTCAGTTTTGTGCATGATATTCGGCTATATTTACTCATAACTGTTGCAAAAGTGCAAAGATGCGTCTTGTGTATGTATATGTAGCCAGGTATTGCGAATATTGAAGAAATGAAGTTTTTATGCACATTTGGAAGATTCTAAAGGAAGGAAGTTGAGATTGGAAGCTTGTGGACTCAATGATATGGAAGCGTAGTGATTTCGAAGCATCTACAGCAAGGAAAGATCAAGTTTGGCTTTGGAAATCATCAACGTAAGCAAAGAACGAAGCGTAAAGGGAAAAGTCAGCAAAAAGTCAAAAGGAGCAAAACCCAGCCGCTCGGTCGCAACCCGCAACCGGATCCGGCTGGGCTAATGGTCAAAGCTGTGACCGATTCGGTCGACATAGAAACCGATCCGGTTTCTGTCACTGCAGTTACACAATTCGCATTTATTGTTGTCTTAACTCCCCATAATCATTGGAGTCCGATCATTTCTTGATATTAACTTGGAGAGAACGTTTTTTGGGCAGTTAAGCAAGTGCTTTGGCTATTTAAAGGACCTAGTACTTGTATACTAAGTGTGACACAACAAATAGAGTATTAGTTTACACCAAAACTCATACTTACCCATTTATCTCAACCCAAAAGCTTAGTAGTTACTGGAAAACGTCCAGAAGCAAGGAAGGAACCATTCTTGTCCATTGTTTCGGTAGTTTGGAGTTGTGCGGTGATCCTAGGTGATTGGAGGTGCGTGGTTGCTACATTCCACGATTTCTAATTCTTGTAATCACAAAAGATTAGGTATTCTATGAACTTTGTTATGGAAATCTATTCTCTTGAATTGTTTGAATTACCTTGTTATGACTTGTGTTTAGATATGATTGTTTTCATGGAGTAGTTTGTGATATACTTGTGTGTTGGAATGTGATTAATCATAATAATGTTCTCAAAATGTGATGCATGTATATATGATCTTGTTTAAATGAGTTTGTTGGAAAAATACTAGTCTTGGATTGATTTGTCAATAAAACATGTTTTAAGAAAAAGGACCGAAAGGATTTCTCTTGTGTTTTATTCCAAAAAGTGTTGTGACAAACTAGTATGGGGATATGGTGATTGACATCCACCATGTTTTGCTTATTAAAACAAGACTAGGAACGTTTTCATCACGAAGGGTCGAAAGATTCGTAAGAACAAATTTAATGAGAACATGTTGCAAACAAATGGAACTTTTATAGGATAATCATTGGGATAAGGACCGAAAGGATTACCTAAATGTTTTTGTTCTTGGAATGATTTTTACAAACAAATACCATGGTTGGGGAATCATTTGCTTATGATTTGTGCATCATACTAAGAGTATACACCAAACCTTTATGAACATTATCTATGGTTGATTATGAGACTTCACACAAGTATATATTTTTATTCTTGATTCGTATTTTCACTAGAACACTTATTCGAGGGAGCCTTGACAAGCTTTCTTGTTAGAAACTTTTTAATAAAATCTATTTCAAAACAAAAATCCCTTGGGACGATCTCGACTTACCAAACTTTGCTATTGCGGACGAGTATACTTGCTCGTATGTGTTAAAAGGTTATACGGTTAATTCGTGATTATAAATTTTTAAAACTTGCACCAACCAGAGCACATCACTTAGTTAATTAGATAATTAGATAAGTAAAGTAATCGGTAGAAATACCAACCCCCAAATCCAAATCCCAATATTCGTACCTTTTCATTTCCTAAAAAATATAAAAAAAAAAGATAAAAAAATAATCTTCCTCAACCCCAACCTTAGCGTAGTAACTTCTCACTAGCATTCCTATTCCCCTAGAGAACGATATCAATACCCGTGGCTTACCCAAATACTACACTACAACGATTAGGTTCACTGCCTAGGGTGTTGAAAAACTTTCTCGACGAAAAGGAAGTTCTTTTGACCCCGAACGCGCTGTGTAAGCGTATCAAGTTTTTTGCGCCGCTGCCGGGGAATAGAATAGCTAGTTAGATTTTCACCTCGTTTAGGTTTCCTTGCTTGATTCCTATCAAGTAAGCATTTTTCCCATTTTTAGCTTCCTTGTAATCTATCCCCCTTCTTTGTGTTTGTGTTCGTAAAACCCTTTTCATTTGTCGCTATGGCAAGTGAAGTTGCATTTGAATCATTAACAAACGAGGAACAATTGAATTTCGCAGATTGGATTGCTTTTTATTGTTCTAATGAATTTTTGAGTCTTCTTAGAGATATCCAAAAGGAGACGGGTGTAAGGTTGGATGGATTTGATAAATTTTGTGCTTGTGTGGCTTCTATTCAACGATCATTGTTAGAATCAACTCCTTTTAGTGAGACCCTCTGGAAATTTTTTGAGAAAATCCTCCTAAGCATAAACCATCAGTTATCACAACTTGAGGAAATGGATAAGGAGGATTTATCCAACCTTAGGCATCATGATCAAAAAGACTTAGTTTTTAAGAACATGGAACCTAAACCCGAACAAGATTGTGAGATGGTTATAGTTGAACTACCTAGTTGCATGCGTGAGATAGATTTCACCAAAACATATGACACGCATGAGGAATCCTTTAGGCAAATAAAACATAGTGATCAAATTTTTGAGAATGATTCTTATGAATCGGACCAAGAATTTGAAATGGCTAAAGAAGGATTTGAGATACTTAGGAGTGTATTTGGGTTAGATCATACTAAAACACATGATGAACATTTAGGAGATCTAGATATAATGGAGAATGAGGTGGAAACTCCAATCCCACAAGCCCTACCATCACTTAAGGAACACACATCGCCTATAACTTACTCTGAAGAAGTAGAAGAGACTATAGATACCCCGATTGATATAGAACCTTTGGACCAAATGCCACTAGAGAATGTAGGTTTAGATGCTTGTTGTCATGACCTCTCTCTTAGTCCTAGGGAAGTTCCTAATTTTGATGAACCGAAGCCTCAACCAAAAACCTTACCCAATTTTCCGTCTTTAGATGTGAATCTTGGAATTGAATTAGGCCCCAATCCATCCATCAAAATAAATAGTCCGGGTAGTTGCTTGATAAAGGTGGTAGACTCTAGGCCATGTAGAGTGGAAGCTAATATAGGAGTAACCCATGACCTTACACACTTATATCGCCCATTCATGGTTGATAACAAGAAACATTATGGGTTTAAACTGGGTTTATTAGGTCAAGATGGATCCTTAACTAAGAATCTTTTGAAGTTGATGGAAGATGATCCATTTTTAGGAGAGAGATTTGATTCACCCGCTACACCAATAGAATTAGGTAAGGTTATAATGAATGGAGCACACTCCTTTGAGCATATAAATCACCCATCACCCTCTCCTCACGTAGCAAATTTCCACCCTAAGGGTGTGTATCGCTACTATCCCCCGCACTTAAGCTTAAGTGTAGGAAAATCTTCCCCTTTATCCGTTAAATAAGGGTAGATTCAAGCTCGTGACTCGAACAAAAACAAGCGCTTCTTGGGAGGCAACCCATGTGTATTTGTTTTTCATTTTTATTTGTGTGTCATATATCTTTTCATTATTGTATGATCTCATGTTTGAATTTGTGAAAATGCTTTATTTTGTCTTTAACCTCGTCTTAATTACATATAAAGGTATTTTACGAAAGGGATAAGTGTAGGGAAGATTACACACGTTTTTAAAAGAACGTGAACATGAGAATCACAATTATTGAAAAGATATATGTGTGTGAGTCAAATGCTTGTATCGAGTCATAATGGATGTTTTGCATGAATTTTTCCAGATTCTAAAGATATAAATTTTCCATAAAATCGCAGATCCGTTTCTGTCATGATAACCTGACGGCGTCAGGATCGCAACCTGACGGCGTCAGGAGGAGCAGAAACATCTTATTACTTTTTCTCGTTTTCTGAGCTACTTATAAATTTTTGGAATTTTCCAAGTCTTAATTTTCCAGAAAATCTATAAACATCCATTCCACAAGCATTATATCCTAGTTTAGTATATTCATATATATATATTGTTACCGACGATTTTACGCGAAGGTTTCGTTTGTTTTCTTCAAGTGTACAGGTTTAATTTATCAAGAAGAAGATACATAAGATGAGAAGGAGCTTTTCACGCTAATATTCTTCTTGAAGAAAGATGTAACCACCACTTCACACGGATCCTACCAAGCTAATCAGAGGAGTACTAGTTTCTTTCGTTTTTAATTACCATTCATTATCATTACTTTGATACTTTCAGGGAACACTGGGGACAATGTTCAGTTTAAGTGTAGGGAGGGAAAATAAAACGGGAACTTTGAAACTATGCTTATCCTTGATGATTTGCTTTGTCCAATTTCATTTGTGTAATAAACCATGAGAAATATCGGTTAGGGTAATTTTGGCACCAAATTTAAAATTTTTCATGACATGTAGGAGTGGGCCATTAGTCTTAATAAAGCGTCTCATGGATAGGAAATTATATGACTAGCACAAAAACCCTTTACCACTTAAATTCCACCCAAAATGTGAGGATCGCCCTTAGATTAGTAGGAATTAAAGCATTCATCTTTAATGCTTAGAGTGTGAACCGGTAGTATAATAGATTCTAGAACTTGTTTTGTGATGCATTCCGAGATCGCTAGTAATACTACACTTGTGTAGTTAGGAATAACTAAATGATAAGAGGCATTAGGATAACCCTTGTTTGATATCCGTAATATAATTACTTCTTCAGTAGCAGTTATCTTCTATTATTATGTCGTAACCTATCTTCAGAACAGAAGATTTTCAGGTTCAAACCAATTATGACGTAACTTATTCATTCGGTTACTCCGTAATTCATCATGCAGCTTAAAATTTTATTTTAATATTTGCACAATAACCTTGTATTAGTTTTAAATAAACTTTGTGGTTATGTTCGCTATAAACCCTCACGAGACTTCAATCGTCCACTTGGGACACCAAGTGGTTTAAATGACTTGTTGCAGTTTTGGTGCAGGTATTTAAACCCGCTGACTATATCTTCATCACTTATATCAAGGAGTGGTCAGGCGTGACTTAATTGCCTCTTGGTCAAGTTTTTAAAGTTCGGAATGGTTCTTGGCATTTTAAAAACCATCTTGTCGTTGCCAATTCTTAACCATATCACCTCCTCTTCGGCATTCCCATCTAATCCAGATATTGCCTTGAAAGGCTTTCCAATAATCACACTGGGGAATCCATTTTTCATGAATTCACTAGTATCGTCTAACACCACAAATTCGACCAAGAAGGTGTGCAACCCGTCAAAAACATGAATATTAGTTGCAATACCGAGGAAGTTATTTCCCCTATACTCTAGCTCTTTCTTCATAACCTAGTTATAACAGTCCTTGGTCATGACATTCACCGGATAATTCATATCAACAAAAGATGGAAATCAATGAACCCGATCTTGCAAGAAATTTCAAGATTATAGGGATTTCAATGATGAATTTGAGTTCCCTTCCCAAAGAACTTTGGTTGATCCGGTGGTGAAAAAGTTTTTCCATGATCATCATGCCAAAGGACCATGTTAATGTCGCTAGAAAAATCATCAAGACCAATGCCCAATCTCTCCTCATCCTCTTCATAATCAACAAAAAACATCAAAGTTTCCCCTGAAGAAACATTGTTACGTTTCGAAGAGTTTTAGGAGCTTCATTCAAAAATTCTTCCAAGACATCCCCCAAGTTGCCATTTTCCTGAACATGATTTACCATACAAACCTTCTTTGGGACGGAAATAAGTTCGTTGGCCCTGAAAGTAATAATTTCCCCATTAGCTTCCAATGTCATTTTTCGTGCGTAGACATCAAACTTAGTGTGAGCAGTTGCGAGCATGGGCCTTCCTAAGATAATTGGGATCATGTTGTCTTTCGCAATATCCAATATAGCAAAATCCACTGCGAAAAGAAACCTATTGATTTTTACTAAGACGTTTTCTACAATTCCCTTAAGTGTCTGCATGGATTTATCCACCATCTCGATAACCATCTTGACCGGTTTTAAACTCCCAACACCCATACGCAAAAACATAGAGTAAGGCATGATACTAATAATGGCCCTCAAATCAGCCAAAGCATTGCAAACGTTGATATCACCTATTAGGAATGGGAGAGTAAAATATTCCGAGTCTTTCTCCTTATGTGGTAATTCATTTCTTAATACGGCCAAACACCGAGCATTTATTTTAACTGATGTTATTTCTTCAAGACCACTCTTCTTATCACTTAATTCATGCATATTTCGAATTTCATTAGATTTAAAGGAATTAATCAAAGGTAAATTTACCGGAAGAGCCCCCAAGTCCTCAAGTAGGAGTTTTTCTTTGTTAAGCCTTTTCTTGACCCTCTCGAAGAAGGTGGTTTAATCATTTGGAACTTCCTCAATCGTTACCGAGTTGACAATTTCTTCATTAGCTTTCTTTTCACGTTTATCCAAATAGTCAGTGATGGCCTTGGAGCACAAGTCCACTTTCTTCTCTAAGCTTTTGATTCGGTCATCGTGAGTCTTAAGGGAGGATATTGTGGTATCAACAAATTCCTCATCATCTTTTCCTCCCTTTCTTCTCTCTTTTTGGATTCCTTAATATATTTAAGAACAAGTTCTTCCAAGTCAACTCTTGTTGAAACCAAGATCCGGACTCAACTGGGTTATGAGTAACATTGATTGATTTGATGCATAGAGGAATAGAATAACACAATCAACATTACTAATAAGGTTTTCTTTATTAATTGAAATAAAAACTACTACAACTACTAATACACACGATATAATCGTGTGTCTAGACTCTCATTAGAGATCAATACTATGAAATGAAATGAAAAGATAATGGAAAAGATGATCTGTAACCACTACGCCTACCCTCTTTATATTGGAGAGGGAGGTTACAAACCCTAATAGATAGCTTACTATAAAAGCTACTAAATATTACATATAAGCCCTCGTTGTTTCTTCATTCTTCATTCTTGCTTGTGGTTTTGTAATCCGCAATTCGCAACAATCTTCCCCTAAACTGGAATTTGACTAGGTTAAGTTCCAGTTTCCTGATAGTACAAAACAACCTGTATGAAGAAACAATGCTAAAAACATGTCATCACAATAATAATCCGCTGCACATCGACTAATCTTCTTCCCCTTCATCTAATAGGGGTCTTGTACAGCTTGTAGACGCTTCCCCTCAAGTGATGCATGTAGATGGTAAGTAAATAAACAATAAGCTTCCCTTTAAAATAATACTAACCATCTCGATTTTTTTTAATCACTAAACAAAAGAAATAAAGTTTAACAGCAGAAAAATCAAATCAGCAGCAGCATCAAAATAGTCTACCAGTAGGAACGGAGAACCAGTAGAAACTCCAAAGCATGCGTCTTATATCTTGTACTATTCATGTGACTCCAAACTTAGATGAGACACTAGCAAATGTGAGCATTAAGCACCTGTAATTTGTAGATCATCCCCCTTCACTAAAACTGAGCACTATAACGTAACTCCTTAAAGTGTTAGCAAATGTGCGCATTAAGTACATTTAATCTATAGATCTCACCCCTTTACTAGATTCATCAAGTCTTTGTCACACCATTAAAGCACAAACAAATTATCTCCAAAGTGCCAGACTCACTTTGAGATATGATAAGACACGCACCTGATCAACCAGTAGGAACGCCAGAATAACCAGCAGGAACTGATCAGCAGAAACCAATACCAACAGCAGAAACATATCAACAGAAATCGATCAGTAGGAACCAATACGAATCAAAATATGCAGCCAGTAGAAACATCAAATCAGGCCGAAAATATGTTAATTACTAGGGTTCATCGTTGAATAAAAATTCAACTCACCAACGCTAGTAAAACATTATAAGACCAACTGTCAAAACCAGAATAAACATGTACAACAACTAATCATTAACAGTATAAAATTTAGATGACCAAAATTATCTTCCCACGCTGCCAGTAAGAACCATGAATCGACCAATATAAACAGTGAACGAGATGGGATCAGTATTAACCTTCGAACCACTGTCCACCAATATGAAAATACAGTACCAATCAATATAATAAAGTAACCCCACTACTAATCACTAGTAGCCAAACAAATGGGTCCCAACAGATATAAAAACACCCAACGACAATTCAAGAAAGTGAGGATCGGCTACTAACTTACAAAATCATTCACCAATTGAATGCACTTCGTCCAACTTACCAGCATGAATGAATAATTGGGCTCATCACACTACCACGTGATACCAGCAGCAACATTCAATGTCCATTACACATGACCACTTCAATTATAACACACTATCTTAAAATCATGCCCACGTGACAGCACAAAGAATCAAGTACCACATGACCATGTGATGATTTGAATGAATAGAGAAACCAGCAGCAACAGTCTAGTACAAACTTATATATGGGTCGTAGGTCCAATAAATCATGCCCAAGCCAATCAAAACGATGAGACCATGTGAACCATTAAATGACTTAGCACATTTGTTAACCCACGTCAGCCAATGAAAAAAGAACTATCCACGTTATCAACAAATACTCATGAGATCCACATGAACAACATTGAGAGAACCAGTAGGAATTACGAGGAACCCACTAAAATATTCAACCAATGAAAAATACCAGACCCTCGTGAATGTCTAAATCAAATGCAATATACACAAACATCCCATGTGATTAATTAGTACAAGATTAATTTCCCAATCAAATAACTCCCCACGTGACCACCATTAATTGAGAGAGTAGCACGAAACCGATACCAGCCAAAAAGATACGCCGCAATTTAAGGGAATTCAACCTCATTTGACCCAAAACAATTAAACCGGATAAATGATATTATATGATCACGTGAGTACATAAAAAGATACGCCATTAATTCATCGTCCAAAAAATTAATCCGAAGTTCTAAATACTACCGATCAGAATAAATAATTATACATACCAGTATTCAACGATGAATCCCTCGCTCAAGCTTAAGAACGAATATGCTCTTCAAAACAACCCATTTTTGTCCGCTGCCTCTTTTTTAAATCTGCTGCATAAACCCTAATTACAGAAAAACCTTATAAACCCTAGATCGAGTGCCACGAGGCTCTGATACCAATTGTTGAAACCAAGATCCGGACTCAACTAGGGTATGAGTAACATTGATTGATTTGATGCACAGCGGAATAGAATAACACAATCAACATTACTAATAAGGTTTTCTTTATTAATTGAAATAAAAACTACTACAACTACTAATACACACGCTATAATCGTGTGTCTAGACTCTCATTAGAGATCAATACTATGAAATGAAATGAAAAAATAATGGAAAAGATGATCTGTAACTACTACGCCTACCCTCTTTATATAAGAGAGGGAGGTTACAAACCCTAATAGATAGCTTACTATGAAAGCTACTAAATATTACATATAAGCCCTCGTTGTTTCTTCATTCTTCATTATTGCTAGTGGTTTTGTAATCCGCAATTCCCAACAACTCTCACCTTGGTGCTAACTAAGCTTTTTACCTCTTCCATCCTTCGAGCTTCTTCCTCTTTAACTTTCTCTTGCCTTATTGTCTCTAATTTCAACCCATAATTTTCTTCCTTCTTGGTCATTGTTTTCATGACCTTATGTTTGAAATTGTCCTTAAGTCCATATCCTATTTCCACATGCCATTTGTGACAGTGATCAGCCATCCATTGTATAGATTCCCAAGCTTTGTCATGCGTCATTCCCGGAATAGGTCTTTGTGAATCAAGAATCTAACGGGTCTCGATATTTATTCCCCTATAAAAATGTAGATGATCTGATGCTTATTGAGTTCAAGTGTAGGACAACGATAGAGAAGCTCATTATATCTTTCCCACGCCTAATATAGTGTTTCTTCTCTTTCTTGGATGAACCTATAGATGTCCCCGAGAAGCCTAGCGATTTTCAAGGGTGGAAAGAATTTTTGCACAAACTCTTTTTGGAGTCAATCCCATGTTTCCTTAAATTCGACTGGGAGTTTATTGAACCACCTTCTAGCTGCTCCGGTGAGAGTCATAGGGAATACTTTTACCATGATGAGGTACCTCAAAATATTACGAATGCCAAAAAGAGAACATAAGTACAATACTTCCTCAACGTGATCCTGAACATCTTCACCTTCTCACCTGAAAATTGCAAGTCATGTAATTCTCGGATGAACAGGCTCGGGATAGAGAATCCCCCGATTTCAGGGTTAGGTGTGTTGAAAGCCCTTTGGAAATTTGTGTTTGTTCTTTCCAAATATTGTTCTACAGTTAGCTCGTCAATATTGATCTCCTCATTTGCTTCGGGCTCAGAATCTGAATGATCGAACTCATAAAATGAGAAGACATTGTGGATTGGGATAGGAGAGTTGTCTATTTTAATCAGAAATTGCCTTTCTGAATTGTCGAATGGAGTAGCCAGGAATAGTTTAGAGCTTCGGGGCTTGAATCCCTACATAAGAAAAGAAATAAAAATACCAAAAAAAAATATAAAAATAGACTAATATAAAAATCCTAATATAACTCCCGGGCAACGGTGCCAAAATTCTGATGCAAGATTTTTGACCATAATTTAAATTTATAATGTCTCGTCTACCTAAGGTCTACCTATTTCAATAACGAGCAGTGAACCCGGTCGTGCGTAGTATAGAAGGTGGTAAAGCCAAGGTCTTTCCCAAGAGCTATGTAGTTTTGGATTCTATCTAAGTCTAGTGCTACAGTTTTTAAAAGATTAATGTTGAATGATTAATTAAACTAATAAGCAAGAAGAAAAATGCGGAAATTAAATGAGGTTGTGAACACAAGAGAGAAAATGTGCTAACCTAATTATTCATCCTGTCATGTTATGTCTATTTTTTTCTAATTATTACTTCATATTGCTTCGAGTGGGGGTTCAATTCGCTAGCCTCCTTTGGTCATTTCGTCATAGCCTATTAGACATAGATTCCTACTCGAAATCAAAGGCTTACCCTTTGGGGTAACGTGGATCTCTAGCAACCTATGCTAAGTCATTAAGTACCCTACATGCAAGATTCGAAACAATGTGTGCCCGGGCGCTAGCATATTAGACACACATCCCTAACTTTTTAAGTTCCTTCTTCCGAACGATGATCCTTTGGTCAATTCGCACAAGAGGGATTGATAGTCCTTTGGTCAATTCTTATCAACCCTCTTTACCTACCTAAGCAAGCAAATACGACCGCAAATTAAAACTAACGAAGCTAGGATAACTACCAACGAACTATGCATACATACACTAGAAAAAATAATAGAAGTGTGAAAACATAAACAATACAATCAAGGAATCATTACTAGGATAGCACCAAAGGTGCTTATCCGATCATATTAAAACACACAATCAATTCAATGTGTAACATAATGAATGAAGACATGAATTAAAGTGTAATAAAAGAGAAATCGCTAAAGCTTATTGATGATATGGTGTGATTTCTTCCTTGGAAATAGCTCCGTATGCTGAGTATGATTTGCCTTTGGAACCCTCTTCATGTTCTCTGCCTTTGTGTTGTTAGTGAATGATGAAAAATGCAGAATTTAAGGCTTGAATTTATAGGTACGATCAGAGTTACGGCGTTACCTAATAATGTGGTTACGCCGTAACTTAAATATCTTCAAATATCATGTCTCGGTGTGATGATTATGGTGTAACCTTAAGAATAGTTACGCCGTAATTCCATAAGCTCCGTCGTAAACTCAATAAATGACTACACCATAATCTTCAAAGATCCCATCAGAACTCTCAGTGTGCTGGTTATGTCGTAACTCATGCTAAAGGTTACGGCGTAAATGATGGAGGCGCGAAATTCCATATGACCTAGATAGTTACGGTGTCACTTGAGTTGATAGTTACGCCGTAACTGCTGTTGACTTGGTCTTCATAAACATAATCCTGGCTACGGCGTAATTGAGACTGAGAGTTACGCCGTAGCTTCTTCCATAAAAGCATACTAAGGTATAAATCATTAAGTATATCTCCAAAACCGCGTCTCTTAGCTCCTATGCTCATATATTACCTGGAAACGACATATAAAGGAATAAGAGTATAAATCCATATAAACAACAAAAAATATGAGCATAATCGGGGGAAATTGACACTTAAAAATCAGTATTATTTGATGTTATCAGGCGTAAGCACCTAGGATAAACTATCAAATATGAATTTTAAAAGGTTGTAACGTTAGGTGTAAGGGTAAGGAAAACAGGGTTTTGTGGATATGGGGAATTTTACTAATGACAAGTTAATCATCCAAGTCAATTACATGTATAAAGTGATGTTGCTAAGCCAAGACTCAACTCTCTAACTCTAACTCTTTTTGTGTTTTTCTTGACTCAAACAAAAATAAAAGGCTGGATGGTACTCCGTATATTTTTCTCTTTATTTTTCTATTTTTTTTCATTTTTTTCATACAATTTTGCCCTACCATCCGCAAAATAATACATCAAGGGATTTATAGTTGCATCCCTACACTTGAACTTTAAAATTAATAAAAACTACTAATGACCCGAATTGCGAGGATTAAAACATGTAAGGTACTTAAACATTAACGTACTTGGGGATAATATTTTTGACTTTCTTCCCCATTACTGCATAACAAATAGTACTAAACCCATGAGTCCCAATCGTTCTAAAACTGTATTTACAAGGTATGACTCGACTTACCAATCATATAACTAACTAGACAATTAACTAATGGTTTAACATAAATGTTGTAATAATAACGCACTAAAGATGAGTGCATATAAGAAAGGATAAGGTGGTTTGGGTGTAACATTTTGGGGTGGATTGTAAACAATGCTCTTCATTAATATTTCAGAATCCATTGAAATATAATGAGAACCGCAAAAAATATAGGCTCAGAGGGGTTCACTAGGGGTATCTTGTACTAAAAATGAGTACATAGCAAGGGTTTGGGGTAATTACTTGACCAATGTAGTCAATCTAATTATACTACACAGGTTTAAAATAAGGGTTATCCTAATGCCTCGTATTATTTAGTCAATACTAATTACATGAATGTAATCTTACTAGCGACCTCAGGATGTACCACTAAACCAAGTTCTAGAATCTATATACTAAAGGTGAATGTATAGTAGCTTTAAAGATTTTCGGGTATGTTTTAAATCCACCGATTATGTTTTTAGTCCCGATTAATCTAATAAACTGAAAATAAAATAAAATAAAACAATACGATGGTTCTGGTTAAAAGGATGTCAAGAGATAAAGGCATGCTTACCTTGGTAATCCCCTAATTTCATTAATGGTATAGTTTCAAGTGCAATGTTCAACTAGTGTGCTTTGGTGAATCAAAGATATATGAAGTCACTTGGTTATCAATTTCTCCCCTAACTTCATGCTAACAGCCGGGCACGCCTTTGGGTCCTGCTACCCTAACTGCTGATCTAAGCATTAAATATCATCAGTTGATCTATGTAACCTATGTTTTTGTGTGGGTGCCAAACCACTTAGTATTATTGACAAAGGGTAAAAAGCCTTGGTTATCGGTGTAGAATCCAAGATCCGAACTCAACTAGGGTATATAATAACAATGATTGAATAAGCACAGCGGATTAATAAGAACACAATCAAAGTTACCAACAAGGTTTTTCTGATAAAACAATGATCCACTATTGATCTCTATAACTCTCTCTAAAGATGTTTCTCTGGAATGTTTTTCTCAAGAGTCTTCTAATACAAAAGCCATATGTTCTTTTTATACACAAGGAACCCTAAATAAACAATAAAATATAAAATAAATGCAGATCACTACCTAAAATAGCTCATGCATATCCTAACAAAATATAGAATACGCGGAATAACTATCTCCGCAGAAACAAACTACGCGGAATAACTACTTCCGCAGAAACTCTTCTTCAGCAGAATCCTTGCACTTCAGTAGATTCCTTCAGCATTATTTTCAGCAGAATTCTTACTTTGCAGAATTCCCAACAATCCTCCCCTAAACTAGAATTTGACTAGGTTAAGTTCCAGTTTCTTGATATATCTTTAATATTTCAGAACAAGAGGATTGTACTCGAACATCAGCAGCAAAGAACCAAAATAAGCACATCTCTATGATTACAAAACTTTGAAACTCCAGATCTTTGCAACAACAAATGACAAAATGTACATCAAAACATATTAGTTTCATACTATTCTCATCACATCCAGGTGTGTTAACTCCTGTGAGAGGTGAATCATTGAAAATAATGGATTTGATGTCTCTTTACCAATAGCCATTACTACTGGAGTAGCCAAATGAATAAGTTCGAAAACTATGGTACACTGATAACCATCTAATTTATAGCAAATCAGCAGCTATAAACGGATTTGAGATGTCTTTACCTGTAGCCGTTTGCTCAGGACTAGTCAATTCTTAGGGGAAAGAATCACCTTTGGTGAATTGAAAACCCAATATGGTATTCCACTGCCTTTACCACAAGCCATATACTTGTGGGCTAGCCAATTCTTGGATTCCAAAAAGGAATAAACCATGGTGAATTTATGACCATACAACCCTCAACAATTAAGCATGGGTGAGTTGCGGACCCTATATTTTGAGCAAACCATTACAGCTATCAACAGATTTGATGTGTCTTTACCAAAGCTGTACCCTTTGGACTAGCCAACTCTTTGATGGAATGCCGTCATCATCATGGTGAGTTGATTACCATTAGTTGTGTGGTAATGAACCAACACCAACACCTGCAGACAAGAAAGAGTAGAAACAGAACAAAGACAAGATAGATTTTTTTTTTTTTTTAATTAAGAAAAAATAATAATTCGATTTTTTTTATTTTTTTTTAACTAAGAAAAAGAAATAATACGATTTTTTTTAAATATAAAAGAAAGAAAGAATAAAAATAAACAAAACATGTAAAATAGAGCATCAAGCAACATCAGAAACCAAAGACATTTGTAGTGTCAGCAGAAACACTAAGCCTCCCTCAAGGCTTATGAGGATCCAACAGCTGCAAAAATGGCTAGAATACAAAAAAATACAACAATAAACCTCCCCTTAGGCTTATACCTCCCCTCAATCAATGCACCTGACAAAGACCATTGTTCTTGGGTACCCAGAATGAACCTTTCCTTTGAGTTTTCCAAGAATAACCTGTTGAGGGCTTAACAGCAGTTGCCACTCTTACTCCACCATGTGCCATATTCATATGAGATACATAAGGTGTATATGACTGAAAATAAGAACTTGTAGGTCTATAAGGCATACGTCTAGCATTACTGTTCCACCAACCACTAGTAACTGGTGAAGAATATCCTCCACCAGAGGGAACAAGAAAAGGGCTATTAAGCCTGTCAGCAGAAACAGATGCATACACCTTTGACTTACCAGTAGGAAACTGGTTTACATGCTCTCACATGTGCAGCTTTGGGAACAAATGGAGGAATACTAGCAACATTAGTCCATGTGGGTCTAAAGGTCTGGTAGCCATAGGAAACACCCATCCTTTTCTCATGATAATCACAGTCTTTAATAAGATGGAGTTTACTACCACACACAAAACAATATTTCTTCTTAAAAGACTTATTCTTAACACAACTTTGTTTATTACATATAAACTTATCAGAAACAGAACTAGAAGCAAAATTGTGTTTAACAGAATAAGTAACTGGCTTTGTTTTGGGCTCATCATTAGCTACTTTGAACTTGCGTGTGGTCTTGGGTGTGTGCCTAGGTGAGTCAGACTTTTCACTTAAATCACATGAGGCATAGTCAGTGGACTTTAGGTCTGACGACTTGTCACTTTTAGAACAAGAGACAGAGTCATTAGTGTTGCTATTAAGGTCTAGCAAGTCACTTGACTTTTAGCCATATAAATGGTGTGATCCATCAAAGTCAACAGTGATGGAAAGGTCAATGGGCATATGTTCTCCTCTAATAGGTCCAGGGACAGTATGTAATTTTCCTTCTTTGACATAATTAGCTAAACCTGCTGGTGTAGTTTTACGCCCATCATTCCTAGCTTCTAATCCTACATACTTTTGAAAACCTAAACCTATCCCAGAGGTCTCAGATTGACTACCATAGATATGTCTAGCTAGATTGTCACCTGATATTAACCATTCTTTATGTCTAGCTACTTCCTCATCTAATTTAGCTTTTCGCACTTGGTTTTCTGAAACAACATCAGCTTTTTCTTTCTCAGTACGTTTTAAATCAATTTTAGTACATTCCAAATCACTTTCTAACACCCTTATCTTTTCATCATAAGCCAATTGATTCTTTTGAAACCAAACTTTTTGTCTTTCTAATGTTTTTAAAGCCTGTTTATAAGCCTCAACTTCGACATAACATTCATTATATTTAGGTTTCAATTCATCATAAGCTTCCTTAAGGGCATTATATTTTACATCACAACCAAAAACACAATTATGTACCTGAGAGATGCCCATAATTGCAAATTGTGGACTGGCAAATTTTTCAGCATCACCTTTAGTATGCGCTTCCATGCTCATCTCCTTGAACTCAGCCTTTACACCATACCTTGCTTTGAGTGCATTCCATATATGACTTGCATCATCCATATAACGAAAATCTACTACATGATCAGCAGGAATAGATTTAAGCAAGGTAGTTCTGGCCTTTGACTCTCTTTGTACAGCAATTTGTTCATCTGCAGTCGTTGGAGGAAGAATAATGATTTTTCCATCGTGGTCGCTTCCAATCCTTTTCAAACTGTTGCCATTTTGGATCACCTTCCAGATATTCATATCATTATTCATGATCCAGTGTTTCATCTTCTTAGCTCAGACCTCGTACTCATCATTCATCAAATAAAGAAACATAACATCATCCCATTTATTATCAAATTCTGCCATTTTAAAGGTGTGGAGAGAAGTTTGGTTGAAAGCCTTCCCCCGTGACCAATCAAGAGTGATCTTTAATTCAATTCATGTACTGTTGTTGTACCATCCCAACAAGACAATATGTACTGTTTCAAATCAAGTCTCGTGAACCAAGACCAGCGTGTGAGGACTAGTGAGTATAAAATGTGATATCTTGAATGGGTCCCAGCAGATGATACGCAATCAGTATCAATGAAGCATTACAATAACTCACGTGTGGGTCCCCTTAATAACAGATATCATGCGTCCAAAGAATATGATAGTATTTAATTGTACCTCGTAACAGCATTCATACGAGTGACATCAATGACCAGAAAATCAATTAACCCCATATCAGTCCAAAGACAGATGAGCCCCACACGTGAAGGATCAGCAGGAATAAAATATTACTTCAGTAGAAACAAAATTGTAGAAACACAATCATACAAAGTCATTTAATCATACCCATAGGCACGTGATCATGATCAATCAAAGAATGAAACCAAAATTGTCCACTAACATGTAACAGTAGCAAGGTGTCACATGACCAATTACATTAATCGCTTGATATACTATCACATGACCATGTCTTTGAATTAAATGAATTATATCACTAATCAAACGTAGGTCAAAAATTGCCCACGTGTGATGTCTTCTTATTCGAATGATCAATCATTATTTAATATAAATCATAAGACCAATAAAGAGCCCCATGTCACATCACAAACAAAAGAAGCCCCAAAGTGAATATAATAGTTGATGCAACCGACCAGTACTAAATAAAAATTACCTTGTCGAACAGGAATTTATGTCACCGTCTGCCGCCAACTACTAGGATTCATATCCACTGCGAAATTCATTCAGCCTCTTATTATTTTCACGTCTGCTGTATATAACAGAAAACCTTATAAACCCTAGATCGAGAGCCACGAGGCTCTGAAACCAATTGTAGAATCCAAGATCCGAACTCAACTAGGGTATATAATAACAATGATTGAATAAGCACAGTGGATTAATAAGAACACAATCAAAGTTACCAACAAGGTTTTTCTGATAAAACAATGATCCACTATGGATCTCTATAACTCTCTCTAAAGATGTTTTTCTGGAATGTTTTTCTCAAGAGTCTTCTAATACAAAATCCATTTGTTCTTTCTATACACAAAGAACCCTAAATAAACAATAAAATATAAAATAAATGCAGATCACTACCTAAAATAGCTCATGCATATCCTAACAAACTATAGAATACGCAGAATAACTATCTCCGCAGAAACAAACTACGCGGAATAATTACTTCCGCAGAAACTCTTCTTCAGTAGAATCCTTGCACTTCAGCAGATTCCTTCAGCATTATTTTCAGCAGAATTCTTACTTTGCAGAATTCCCAACAATCGGCGCCAATGTCGCTACTAAATCTTAAATTCTGTTATCTGCTATTTTTAACCTGGTATACGCCCTTGGTTATCGGTGTATCACGTCCACCACTATCCTACTTACCAAGGTAGGTTAAAGATTCATATAGGTGTCTTTCACTTGGTTATCATTACTAAACAACTATAATCAACAGGTAGCCATGGTCTATGTAACGGCGTAAGTCTATAACAACACATAAATCATTCAAAACACACATAGAATAAACTAAAGAACTTGTATCATTGAATCAAAAGGTTCATTTAAAGGAAAGCACAAAAGGCTTAGCCTTCTATAACAAATGATATTAAAATTGTATTCACAATAAACAAGATAATCAAAATCATAATAAAAAGTTGATAATCAAATGGGTATGAAGTGTAAAACCTTCACTCTTGGTGTCTTATCTTCTTCTCTAGCGTCATAAAGTGAATTTAGGGTTTCTTCTACCTTTAGGACTCTATAACTCTTTCAGATGTGTGAAATGGTGTGTATTTATAGGCTTTAGAGGGATCGGGCCCTTCCGTTGATATGACGTATGTACCTGAATGGTCATACGTCGTATGCCTCTATAAAAGCATAAAAGAATCTTCTAGAATCACTCCATATGGTGTATCATTAGACTAGACATATGGCGTATGGTCTTCAATACTTGAAAATAAAATCAGGACGAGAGCTCATACGCCGTATGCAATAAGAGTGGCGTACGGTGTATGTATCTTCAACTTGAACATAAATCTTGATGAGACGAAATCCACCATTGATGCTTATTTTCTAGATCACGTTTTAAATTTATAATATCTCATTTACCTATGATCTACGTATGCACTAATGGGCAGTGTACCCGATTGTGAGTAGTTTATAAATTGGTAAAACTGAGATCGTCCCAAGAGCTATAGGCGGAGTCTAATTTAAGTTCTAAATGTCACAAAAATGATTTTAAATGATTAAGTTGATTTCACTAATTAACAAACAAAAATAAAATGTGAAAACAATCTATGAGAGAAGAATATGCTAGCCTAGATACTACTTTATCATAAAATGATTTAGTTCCAATGTAATGTCTATTCTCGCCTTATGTAGTGGTTCTAAGTCATTAGGCACAAATGGTCATTGTGACCTAACCAATAATTACTAGATCCCAACCCCAGTGGTCATGGTGGCCAAGTATCTAGTTCTTAGTCATTAAGTATCAACTATCTTCTAGACCTATCTAGTGGTTTTAACACTAAACCCTCGTTTGGTCCACGTAGAGTTTTTCCTGCATTTCTTAAGCATTTATTCTAGTGTAGGTAGTTTTGTGGTCAAGTCTACACAAGGATGATGGTCACGCCTCAATCAACCTAATAAGCTAGTGTTCTAATGGTCATGTACTAACTAGCAAATGAGGTACTAGCCTAGCATCATTACTACCAAAACGCGGGATTCACGATAGGCTAGAAAGATATCTACATAAAGCTATAAATAAACGAGTAACATGAATCAAGGCATAGATAAATTCATAACTAGACTAACACATAAGGTTTTTAGCCTCTCATATTAATAAGTGCAATAAATACAATGTTCAAAATCAAATAAATAATAAACATTGGATTTTATTCAAATACTTGATGTGATGCTAAAACTAATAATGGAATGGAATGAATTCTACCTTGGAAAATCTTCTAGAATTGCAGGATTTTGTCCGTGAATGAGCCTTAATTCGTCAGTTGTGTTGAGGTGGAGAGAATGATGAAAATTGTTGAATTAGGGATCTATTTATAGGCTTCGACAAGGTTACAGCGTAACCTTAAGTTATGACTTACGGCGTAGAACTCTTGTAAACATTTTATACAATATTTACGGTGTAACCTTAAAGTACACCTACGCCGTAACTTACTTCAGAAATCAATATGATTGGTAACTTGAAACACCATCGACATGTACGGATTTGCTACCTGGAGTAACGCCTAGTTTTCACTTCAAGTCCTTACCCATTATAAGTGTAATACTTGTAAGAATTGTACGGTTTCAACCCCTCATCGTTGTTGAATTTTTTAGGCCAACTTTATTCCCTGGAGTTAGCCCCACTTATCATCCAAGGTACTTGTTACAACGTAAGTCCAATAAGCTACTTACGCCGTAACTCGTCTTTGATCATTTTGGCTCGACACTTCATCTTGACTACGGCGTAACTACAACGGGCATATTACGCTGTAAATATTACCGGATGCATATTTCCATGTAGTTGTCCAGTTTTGGCCATTATCCGCGTCATTTTTTTTCCAACGCCTTGATTATCCTGAAATATAAATATGAACAAATTAAGTACCATATTCCTATTAAAACAATATAACACAAGGCGATAAACATGGAATTTTGATACTAAAATATTCATATTATATGATGTTATCAAATATCCCTCCACTTGAACTCTACTTGCCCTCAAGTAGACCTTTTAAATAATTTCTAAAAATATATCTCCCAAGTTATCTTGAAAGACATGAATTTAAAAGTTACCTAAGCTAGAAAGTTCCAAACCGAGCACCTCACGAAAAAGAAAACGAAATCACACTCATACTCTCACTAATATATGTGTTCATTTGGTGATCACTCAACTGCTCAGTCATGACGAGTATTCTATCATAGGCTTGGAAAAGATATTAATCTTCACAACTAAAGTCTAGAATGTAACTAGTCTAAAATGCAAATGGGTTGACACAACAATAAGGCTTACCGGGTGAATCATTCTAAAGCTAAGAATGATAACAATAGTTTCCTAAGTCTACAATCGCCCCGTTACTAGTCGTATCCAATACAATAGCAAAATCCGATGGTCAAGAGTCAAGGGGTATTCAAAATACATGAGTTAATGCGTATAATGTGTAATGTCATGCCTCATAAGTCAGCCTTCATCGTCAATGAAAAAATGTTATGTGCTAATTTTTTTATTTTATTTTTTTTGGGTAAAATCAGCACATAATTAAACCAAATATATAGTCTATCATTCTATCTTCCTTCTCCCCACTTGAGACGTACAATGCCCCCATTGTACAAATATATACCTAAATAGGAAGGAGAGATAAATTGACACGGGTTTATAAGTGTTACTCGTAATAATACACTAAAAGGATTAGTTAAAATTGAGCCAGCTAGACAAGGCGGGAATACTAATCACTAAATTATAACGACATATAAGCTGATTTATATTGAGTATCAGATATAAATAAACTAATAAACAATCACTTGCTTGCATTCTATTTTTTATTTTTTACTTATTTTTTTATGCAAGACAAGGTATACAAAAATGAAGTAAAAAGTACAAACACATATGTACAAAAGCATCCCCCCACTTCAGATCCAGGGGCGGACCTAGCCTTGCGTAGGCGGTGCCCGGGAACCACCTTGGGCGAAAAATTCTTTTAGAAGCGATATAGGATTTTTTTAGGACCTACCTTAGAAATTAGTTAGGAACCACCTTGGATTGAAATTTTCAAATATTAAAGAATGAAAACAAATAAAAAAGAGAAGTTTGGTTGGAGATCGGACATATCCGTCGGAATCAGCCACGAGAATGAAGAAGATGGTAGCCTGGTAGGGTTAAAGTTTTTCTGGGTATAGTAATTAACTTTATTCTGGAAATAGCTATTTAAGTTGTAAGATTACTTTTGTTTTAGAAATAGCAATTTTAGGTTTGGGTGTAGTCTTTTTTCTCTTTGTAGTCTAACATTTGCGTATATGAAATATATGTGTCGCACTTTTTCATTATATTGGTCAATACTTTTTTGTAGCAATAAGTTTTTATTTCACTATATGATTGTTTAAGATTGTTTTAGACGTTTTTTTGTTATATTGTGTAGTAAAGTAATATGTTGTATATGAATATTAAAAGATATTATTGACTTTTTATAAAACAATTACAAATATGATTCTGATATTTATTTCTCAGTTATATCATAATAATATATAATACAAATTTCTTTAGTAAAAGTTTCATGTTATAACATTTAAAAGAAATAATACGCGACACGTCACAATGTTTTTTCTCTTTAGTTACTTATGTTATATTTTTTACCCGACAAGACATAATATAACCCGACCCATTGAGTAGTTGACTTTTTGACCCGTTTAGTTTGACGTCCCAACTATATAAAGGAACCACCTTATGTTTTGTGTTGGGTCCGCCACTGTTCAGATCAAATATCATCTAAACCCGATTTACTGCAAATACCCTATTATCAAAATCCGTAACTTTCACCAGTAGAACCAAAATTAACTAGTAGCGCCCGAACCATGGACTTAAAAAAACTACAGGGCAGGCTAGGCGATTGGTGTAACGAAAGAAACATAAAACATGGGTTAACAAAATGAAAAGAATGGATTTGACGGGTTTACTAGGGGTATCTTGCGCTAATAATGAGTGCAACAGAAATGGTTTCGCAGGGGGATTGACTAATCAATGTGAGAAGTCAACATAACATAATTGGATGGGCCATTTGGGGTTAATCCTAAAATTTGCCTTTTATCCTAGCTACACCGACTAAACTAAGTTACGTCAATGCAATGCTCATTTTTGTGGTCTCGAAAAGATATACAATGCCAAGTTCTAAACTATAGTACAACCATCGGCACACTCATTTTTATGGAATTGTGTATAAGGGAGAAACGAAAAGGCTTATCCTCACACAATGGAAACAAATGGCAGGTGTGCTCAGTCCAGATAATTCGAGTTAAGTAATGAAAAACATGCCAAAATTTTAAAGATTAAATATTTTTGACTAAAAACTAGAAAAACAAATACAAGAATAATCAAGTGGGTGTCAAATTCTAGTCCCTTCCCTCCACTTGGGTCATGCTAAGCATATAAAATAAAAATAAGAAAGGTTTAGAAGTGGAACATAAATACTCCCCTAAATTTGCTCAGAATGATTGAAGATACATGAGTAAACGTGTCTCGCCTTGAGATCCATGAGCAAACTTCAATTCCCTGAATTCACTTAAATAACCAAATGCCTCATACTAGAAAAACAAAAAGTATTAAAAATAAAGAAAATGAAAACCCTAACTCACTTTCGTAGGAATCACGATTTCATTTAGCATATGCAACAAGCCTTTTAAACCACTCGGTATCTCGAGTGGACGAGTGAAGTCTCGTGAGGGTTTTCAGGGAACACCCACAAAGTTTGACACTAAAAAGATACGAACTTGGAAATTGTTGTTGAAAATAGTTTTCTACAGGAAGAAATTATTGTGAAACCGCATCGACTGAGTTACGTTGTAAGTCAAGTGACCTTACAATTCATGTGTGATGGGAAACAATTATGGCATAACTACAAAGATGCAGTTACGCCGTAGAAACTTTCTAATGGAAATTCCAAGAAACTCGACCTCTTAAGATCATTAAGAGGCCCTCTCCACCACTTCTCATGTATTTATTTATTGTAGAAACCTACAAAAATGATGTACAAACATACCAAGCATAAAATCCTATAAATTTAAAAAGGTAGACATGGGGTGCCTCCCATGAAGTGCTCATTTTTTCTCGAGTCACGATCTTGACTCCACCCTTATTTACTACGTAATAGGGTGTCCACCTCCCTTTTGGAATCAAGGGTGGGTGACAGCGTCAAAATTCACCATAAGTTTTGACATTTGCCACAAGGTAAGGAAATGATGAATTTAAATCATACCTTAAAGGAGATGTCATTCCCTCCTTAAATTACCTCATTTAGTTGATGACTTTGATGATTGGCTCACTTCATGATGTGGTTGAATAATCGGCTTACATGCCACATTTCTCTCCTCGTCAATCGTGGTAGTGTCCAAGATTTCGTCTCCTAATTCTTTTGCAAGCTCAACCACAATCGGGTTGGTATCTGGTGCAACATACCCATCATCGAGTGGTGTAATATGTATGGCTTGTGAGGTTAAAGGTTGCACCACGTCATCCACAATTTCTGCAACCTATATAGGAATACTAGCAAGATCATTAGTAATAGGAATAAAAGAAGAGTCAGAAGTGTTACCATTTTATGTTGTAGTTGATTCCACATTAGCTTGCGGAATTACTTCTTTAACCCGTAAGCTCTTCGTTTCCATTTCTTTCAATTGATCCGTGCTCGTTAATTCTTTCCTCACAACCTTCAAACGCCCTGGAAATGGGATAGCTGGTACATACAGTTTGACAATAAGTAAATCACGAGGAATCGACTCCTTCTTAACTTCTTTGATCTTTCCCATTGTTGCTTTGACTTTTCAACCGCATTATCCTCATTTTAAAGGATTGCCCTGGTTAATTGTTCAAGCTTCACCTCTACGTTCTTCTTCTCAGCGTCGAGCTTTTTTAAGTTCAAGTCTGTGGTTTCTATGAATTTCTAATCCATTCATCAATCATGGCTTGATTCTTCGCAATATTTATTCATGGTTTCCTCCAAGAATCCAATATACTTAACTTGTTCAACCGCCTTGCTTTCTTCTATGAGAGGACACTCCTGTGTTAGATGCTTTTCTTTACAAATCTTGCAACCTACTTGTATAGCATGAATATTCACTTTAAGCTTCTGCATATCTGATCCAAGGCTATCTAGTCTGTTGGTGATAACACCAATGACATCCGAGCCATTGC
This sequence comes from Chrysanthemum seticuspe, assembly GCA_019973895.1. Classification (NCBI taxonomy): domain Eukaryota; kingdom Viridiplantae; phylum Streptophyta; class Magnoliopsida; order Asterales; family Asteraceae; genus Chrysanthemum; species Chrysanthemum seticuspe. Next base: position 105,446,918 of record BPTQ01000007.1, on the reverse strand, counting down.
TATTCTTTTGCCAAGTGGTTGCTCTATCATACCAATTATGTAAATGGCCAACCATGTCTCGTATTGATTTAAGGGCTCGATTTGGTGGCATCTTAGGGACCAGACATTGAGAGACGAGCATTTGGCGGGTAGGGATGTTCAAACCTTTGTAGAAAATAAGAACTCTTTGATGGCTGTTGAGGTCATGCATTGGGCACCTGTAAAGAAGGTCATTGTACCTCTCCCAAGCTTGATACAATGTCTCGTCCATCTTTTGTCTAAAGCTTCTTATATCTTCCATCTTCTTGGCAATATTTGAAGGAGGACAATATCTTCGAATAAATGCTTTCTCTAGAAGATCCCATATACTGATTGTTCCTGTAGGTAATCTGTCTGGCCATCTCCTTGCTACCCCAGTGAATGTCATAGGAAGGATCCTAAGCATAATTGCATCATTGGTAATGCCAGGAATTTGGAAAATATACACAATCTTTAATACTCTTCGCAAATGTTCATGGGCATCTTCATCCTGAGTACCCGCGAAAGGGTTGTGTCTCAACTCCTTAAGGAACTGGCTTTTGATCTCGAAGTTGACATTATTATCAATTTCGGGTCTTACCACGCCCGGTCTATTGTTACCTCGAGTCAAAGCCATGTATTGCACTATGGCGAGTGTGACGTTATCTAAATCAACCATATTCTGAAATTCAATTACAATGAAAATAGAATAAGCGGGAGAGAGAAAACTATATATATAAAAAAAAAAAAAAACAAAAAAAAAAAACAAAAAAAAAAACCTAAGATTATAAAAGCAAAATATTTAAAAAAACTCAAATTTATAACCTATTTAGTTTCCTGGCAACGGTGCCAAAAACTTGATGCTTATTTTCTAGATCACGTTTTAAAATTTTAATAATTAACAAACAAAAATAAAATGTGAAAACAATCTATGGGAGAAGAATGTGCTAGCCTAGTTACTACTTTATCATACAATGATATAGTTCCTATGTAATGTCTATTCTCGCCTTATTTAGTAATTCTAAGTCATTAGGCACAAATGTTCATTGTTACCTAACCCATAAGTACTAGATCCCAAACCTAATGTTCATGGTGGTCAAGTATCTAGTTCTTAGTCATTAAGTACCAACTATCTTCTAGACGTATCTAGTGGTTTTAACATTAAACCCTCGTTTGTTCCACATAGAGTTTTTCCCGCATTTCTTAAGCATTTATTCTAGTGTAGGTAGTTTTATGGTCAAGTCCTACACAAGGATGATGGTCACACCTCAATCAACCTAATAAACTAGTGTTCTAATGGTCATGTAGTAACTAAAAAATGAGGTACTACCCTAGCTTCATTACTACCAAAACGCGTAATTCACGATAGGCTAGAATGATATCTACATAAAGCTATAAATAAACGAGAAACATGAATCAAGGCATAGATAAATTTATAACTAGGCTAACACATAAAGTGTTTAGCCTCTCATATTAATAAGTGCAGTAAATACAATATTCATAATCAAATAAATAATAAACATTGGATTTGATACAAATAATTTGTGTGATGCTAAAACTAAGAATGGAATGGAATGAATTCTCCCTTGGAAAATATTCTAAAATTGTAGGATTTCGTCCGTGAATGAGCCTGAATTCGTCACTTGTGTTGTAGTGGAGAGAATGATGAAAAGTGTTAAATTAAGGTTGTATTTATAGGTTTCGACAAGGTTATGATGTAACCTTAAGTTATGACTTACGATGTAGAACTCTTGTAAATATTTTATAAAAATATTTACGGCCTAACCTTAAAGTACACCTACGCCGTAAGTTACTTCAGAAAGCAATATGATTGGTAACTTGAAACACCGTCGACATGTATGGATTTTCCCCCTGGAGTAGCGCCTGGTTTTCACTTCAAGTCATTGTCCATTATAAGTGTAATACTTGTAAGAATTGTACGATTTCAACCCCTCATTGTTCTTGACATTTTTATACTTGGTCCTTGTAATAATTCGAACTTCATATGAATTGCCCAAATTTATTCCCTTGTGTTTGCCCCACTTATCGTCCAAGGTACTTGTTACGGCGTAAGTACAACGAGCTACTTACGCCGTAACTTGTCTTTGATCATTTTGGCTCGACACTTCATCTTGACTACTGTGTAACTACAACAGGCATATTACGCAGTAAATATTACTGGATGCATATTTCCATGTAGTTGTCCAGTTTTGGCCATTATCCGCGTCATTTTGTTCCAACGCCTTGATTATCCTGAAATAACATGAACAAATTAAGTACCATATTCCTATTAAAACAATATAACACATAAACATGGGATTTTGATACGAAAATATTCAGTTTATTTGATGTTATCAGCCGTATGCCTAAGTGTCAGGACCGAAAAACATAAAGATTTATGTGGTTTTGGAGGTCTAGGTTGGTGGAAGAAGATGAATATCTTCATCCTTTTAGTGAGAGAAAGTAGTGAGAGGGAGGAGAAAACAAAGGATAACTTGAATAAATGAAAACACTGCAATACACCTAATGCTTCACCTCACCCCTCATGGAGAGTCATGAGGGGTATTTATATGCTCATCCAACAATTACTTTGCCACTTAAACGATACTAGTCCCTATGGGCAAAGTATACTACGCATCTAGTCCAATTCACGTAAGTGACGCTATCTTTATAAAAAAGCGATGCTAACAATCTCCCTCCAAGATATCGTCACACGTGAATGGTTACAATGAGACCTATAAATACAAAACAAAGTAAATTACAATGGTAATGAACAATATTGACTTTTTGAAGCGCAGAGTCTCTATAGTCTAGATACTGAGGCAAACTTGAAGTTCTCCCTTCCGACGATATCGGCATTTGATCTTTGGCGCTAACGGCACAAATCCTTGTAGCTCTGAACTTCAACTGTAACGGTCTAGTTAGGTTATTACTCCCTCCTAACTAGTGAGCCTTTTTCTTCATTTGCTCCCTCCTGAATCGACAACACTCTTCCAACACGCAGTGGAGAAAGTAGACTCTTGATTGTAGCACAATGGTTGTCGTTCTGGGAACATCATAATAACATAACTCACTTAGTATTGCATCTAAGTTGGTAAAAAGCCCCGATGTACACACACTACTTCTCCTTCTTCAGTCTTAAGCACAATTCCCTTCGACAATCCAATTACAGAAGATGAAACACCAACTTCTCCCTCCTGATGGTTGCGAGCTATCAGAATCATCATAATGTTGCGTACATGCCGTATTACCTTTTTCTTGATGCAATGTTAAAGCCTTAGCTTGATCAAACTTCCGTGAGAATATGTCGCAAAAAGATACTCTCAATATGTCTCTCAAACCAACCTTCAAATGAACCTCCTTTGAATTCACCGGCTAATAGTAATGACCACATATGGAGAAAACCCGATACGACCAACTTGAAAAAGAAGTAAACATCCCAACTTTGTGACTTACTGCTTGTTCTATATTCTTGATCAATCCACAACGCCACGTGACACTGAGTACTACAACGTAACTCCTTAAAGTGATGGTTATACACTGTGAGCACTACAACGTAACTCCTTACATTAGTTATAACCAGATTGTCAATTCATAATCACTTAAAGTGACAGTAATGCCCCAACAAGTTATCTTGAGACATGCATCCAACCAACCAGCGTCTCAAAGATAAAGAAGATCACCCGTGAAAAGTCACTTCTATTTCGCATCAATAATACCGTACAAAAACCCCGTGATCATTTTTCAAATCTTTGCTCAAGCCGTGAATTATGTATCCCTCCGTGAAAAAATTTCCGACCAAAGTACCACTCTTAAATTTATAGCAAAAATTTGTACCCAAAATATTCTAAAAAATCGGATGACAAATTTTTGTCACAAATTCAGTCAAAATTTTATATCCGTTCAACCCAAATACATCATTGAAGTCGAGCAGCCCATTACAATTCATAGCCCAAGTCCATTTGTTTGAAGCCCACGATTCAACTGCAGCCCATGATCCAAATCAGGAAGCCCAAACCAATCCAGAAATGCATAATCGGATATAAAAACAAGTCACACATTTCTTACCCTAAAAATACTCTAACCCTAACACACATCTCAAAACAAACGCCTACACTTTTCTCCAAAGTAGATCTGGGAAAAAATTACAACTCCTTCTTTCAATCCTTTTACCAAAAACACATCTCAGCTTCATTATACTAATCTCATTAACACATTGCGAATCCAAAACATCTCACACAAACACTACCGTACCTCTTCCTTGTTATTTTTCATTATAGTACGAATCAATAACGCTTCATTTGGGGCTTCAAGATCTTGTCTAAGGTCTCGGGTAGGTTATGATGTGATTATGTTTTCGTTTTTTTGATTTGTCATAAAACGAATCAAAGATAGAATATGACACTTTTGTCATACTTCTTACTTTAAATTCTAATAGAGCACAAGTTTGGTCAATGATGAAAGTCGATCAATTGAAATAATCTAAAACGATTACAAAAAAATTGAATCGACTCCTGAGATCGATTGTTTTTTCCATTTGTTAGAGTCGAGGTAGATTGATGGAGGATGAGTAGGATAGTATGAGATTTGTTGGAGTTGGTTTTGATTCGGATCTGATGTTTCATAAGGTATCACGTTATTGTTTTTAAGACTTCATGGACCGAGGATGTTGATTAGAGGTGGCAATTTGTGCCCAAAATCAAAAGAATGGGCTAAATGGGCAAACTTTTAAAACATTTGGGCACATTTGGGTTCCCTCCTTTTTTTTGAAATGGGCATGTATTGCCCATTTATAAGTTAAATGGGTATAACGGGCACATGTTTTTCTCGAACATTAGATTATTTTTAAAGAAAAACTTACATTTTATTTTTTAAATATAAATGAGGTGTTACGTTCGATAAATTTATTTCGTCATTTTGGGTCTTTTTAAAAGCGATTCGTATAACATGAGCCCGTTTGGCCCATAGCCCGTTTGGCCCGTAGCCCGTTTGACCCGTAGCCCGTGCCCGCCCGTTTTGCCACCTCTGATGTTGATTATCAACTGAGGTCGTGTAGATTGATTGGTATATGGTCTTGGTCTTGTGGTCGTGTAATGTCTAGTCTACGTATAAGGTTTTTTCAATTCTTGCGCGTAAAAAAAATCTTACGCGTAACTTCTTCTCGTATCACTTCTTGCTTATGCGTAACTAGTTACTCGTAACTTTTTTATTTTGCCTTATGCGTAAGCCTAATTGCTTATGCGTAAAGACTTTCGACTTATGCGTAAACCTGGTCTAGTTTATGCGTAACCTTATGTGTAACATTTCTTATGCGTAGGTTTTGCTTATTCGTAAGCACTTACGCGTATTCCATACGCGTAAGCATATCCATAGGCGTAGAAAACTAGGGTTTTGACCCTTTGACCATTTTCCGGCGAGATTCCGACCATGTTCTCCGACCAGCTTCATGATAACCCAGAAAAATTGCTAAGGACTTCATGGTAGACCCGTTTTTGACCAAGAAATTGACGTTTGACCACATGATATTTCACGTATATGGTACAAAAAACCGTCACTAAAATTAAACAAAAACTGACATGGACAAAAAGTTTACACAAGACAGATTCTGTTAACAGTAATAGACCACAGGACAGTTTTTGTTTTTGACCAATAAAGGATACACAACATGTTTAAAAACTGTTTTACCTCAATACACGGGAAAAAAATTTCCGACCAAGAAAAAGTACAAAAAACAGTCAAAAACATATATCAAAACCACCATAAATCGATTACACAATAACCATGGCTCTATACCACTTGTTAGGACCGAAAAACATAAAAATTTATGTGGTTTTGGAAGTCTAGGTTGGTGAAAGAAGATGAATATCTTCATCCTTTTAGTAAGAGAAAGTAGTGAGAGGGAGGAGAAAACAAAGGATAACTTGAATAAATGAAAACACTACAATACACCTAATGCTTCACCTCACCCCTCATGGAGAGTCATGAGGGGTATTTATAGGCTCATCCAACAATTACTTTGCCACTTAAACGATACTAGTCCCTATGGGCAAAGTATACTACGCATCTAGTCCAATTCACGTAAGTGACGTTATCTTTATAAAAAAGCGAGGCTAACACTAAGGAATAGCATGTGGCGTATGCAACTGGCTGGAAAATGCACTCCATCATACTTTGGCAATTTAGCTCGATTTCTAGTGTTTTCCACGAGAATTCTCCCTTTACTCTAAAAATTACTAAAACACAAATTTAGAGTAATTAAGTATGATATTCAATAAAAACAAGGCAAAAAGGAGTAATTATGTTGAAAATTTGATGGCTAAAAAATGCATAAATTAGGAGGTATCAAAAAGTTTCAAGTTTAAACAAAACAGCTCAAGACATTCAATATAAAAGTTTCTAATGGATGGTGAGAAGATCCGGAAAGAAAAGTGAGATGAATTTGCAACTTTGGCTTTTCGATCCGGTTAAATGTCCTGTTTGAAATTAGTACTGTTTAAGTTGTCTGATGGGTGCAATCTGGTGTGGTCTAGCAAAGTTGGTTATGCATTTTAAGGCGGTCTGCACACGTGATCAACTTTGGAAGTCTGTTGTGTTTTGAACACGTCTGTTCCATATCTGATGATACAACAATAAAACCTCTATAAATTAATAACCTCGATAAAATTAATAATTTATTCAGTCTCAACTTAGGACAAGTACAAATTTGTACCCTAATCAATAAAAGAATAAGATAATATTTTTTTGAAACCTAAGTGTATATATATTGGTTCCAACGAAACTATAAATAAATAATTGCTAAAAAATTTCACAATTTTTTCAATGCTTTGAATCTCGTAACATTTATTAGTATACATTAATTAATTTCTTCAATGCCTTGAATACATAAAATGTTAATTGAAACTTGTTTTTCTAATTTACTTTTTTCATCTCTAACTATTAGACATTGTAACTAGTATATTGGACTTGAAATTTAAATGCTATACGTATAACTTTTTTAAATTAATAAATTATTTATTTATCGATATAATAATATTTCGCTAAATTAATAATATATTTCGGTTCCAACATTATTAATTTACTAGCAGGGTACCCGCGCGATGCGGCGGCGGGTACCCTGTGACAAATTTTCTAGCGAACAAATGCTATTTTATTTTGAGTTGCTTGATTTCAGATTTATGTTTTGAAAGCTTAATTAGATTGTACATTATGGTTAAAAAGTTGTATATTTTGGTGAAGGGTGAATTGAATTGTGTATTAATTGTATGTATTGAATAGTGTGTTTTTAGTTTTATTTGTATTTGTACATTGTGGTTAGATAGTTGTATATATTTGTGATGAAGTGTATTAATTGTATGTATGTAAGAAATAATATTTGCATAAAATAAAGTGTGCTTTACATAGTTGTACATTATGTTTTATAAATAGTATTTCTTAAATTATAATTTACGAAATCTTAAATGTATAAATAGGTGAAATGGTCATCCCTCCATTATAAGTAGTATGGACCAAGACAAGCTTATTAAAAATTTAGAAACCCAAAAATTTATAATCCAAACATTGAATAATTATATACAACCTACTCAATACGGGCCTTCCAATTCCAACCCACCCCAACAGCCCAAAAGTCCAACTCTCACAAACTCTTTCAAGACCCAACAAAATGATACTCTTTTATAAAACCCTAATCCGTAAACTCATAATCCACTCTCTGTGGTCATCACTTTCAATTTAGGGTTTCACCTCATCATATTAATAATCTTTTTCATTTTTTTATATGCGTGCCTCTTAAGATCGGCTTCCAAATAATCAAAATGGAAGCATTTTGAGTCATAGTTGCGCTACATTAAATCCCAATATCTCTTTGTTTTGTGTATTGGTTAAGGGTGTCCTTTTAGGGTTCTCATGAAAAGAATACCCTTTGTTCTACAAGAACTAATTTTATCCGAGGTGATTACACGGCTTTTATGAATCTATAGGGGCCGTTTAGTTGGAGAGAAATACTTCATTTTTCAGAAAATTTTTCAAATGAAAAAGGAAAAACTGAAAATCCGTTTAGTTGCGCTTTTTTCCAATAATTTTCCAAAAATATGAAATTCTCATTTTTCAATTTGTAATAGAAAAAATGAAAATAGCATTACACCATTCTCACTTTTTTCATTTCCAAAATAATAACACCATTTCCTTTCACCCTACACTTTTATCACGTCTCTTCCATCCTCCACCTTCACCTTCCATCGTCGCCCACCTCTCCGCCCACCGTCAAGTTTTCAACTAAACAACTTTTAATTTTTAAAAAAATGAAAAATATAACTCCAACTAAACGGATTTTCAGATTTCTTAACTCTTCTCTAGAGGAGAAAAACAATTCCCTTCTCTAGGAATTTAGAAACGGAAAAACAGGAAAAATTTTCGCCAACTAAACGGCCCCATAATGTTTTCGATTTTCTGGAACATTTTAATGGTTCGTTCTAACTGTTTTAGTGTTTTGGATTTTAAATATGTTTGGGTTTTGAAGTATTTTTGTCTACCTCTGATTTTCTTGTGGGAAGCGTAATAAATTTTATTTTTAAAAGTTTTTTGTAAATATTAACTTTTTAAGTGTTTTTTGTTTTTGTTTTTTGGAGTATTGGCAAGAATGAGGAGAAAATATTTACATGAGAAATGATTTATTTTTTGATGAGTTTTACCATAAAGCCTATTGATATTCTGACTTGCAAATCTACTCGTTATTTGTTTACTACACTTTTTTAGTTTATGTTTAGGATAAGTTTTTAGTATTCAGTAGTTCATTGTTTCAAAGTTCCTAGACTTTTTCAGTTTTTTTGGATTGTAACATTTTCTTCTTAACACTTTGCAAAATGCTTCTGATCTGGTTTTATGGCTCTTGGCTAACATTTCGATATAAATTGCGAACAAATGGATATCATTTATCTATGCCTTGGAAGGTGGATTTTTTTTAAATGCTTACTTTTTTGATTGGTTATGGGCAAGAATGAGGAAAACATTTGAAAATGGGATTTCGGTTTATGTTTTTCGAAGATAGATTTTAAATTTTTTATTTCTAAGCTTAATTAACTTGTACATTGTGGTTATATAGTTGTATATTTTGGTAAATGGGTGAATAAAATTGTGTATTAATTATATGTGTTGAATAGTGTTTTTTAGTTTTATTTGTGTTTAAAATACTTGTAAATGAAGCTTCTTTACTTGTATTTGCTTAAAAATCTATTTTAGAAAGTCTTAAAAAATTAATATAAAGAGTATAGATTTGTGCTTTAAGTATTGTAACTAATGCTTTGTCACTTGTATTTGCTTAAAATTTTAAATATGAAAATCTTAAAATAATTAATATGAGGGAAGTGCATCCCTTTATTATAAGATAGTTAGATAAAGGTTTTACTCTATATTTTACTATTCAACATTAATAATTTATAAATGTTTTATTGTATACTTCACTATAAAAAATTATTATGTTTGGATTGGGCCTTTTAGTGCTTTGTGGGCCTCGTTGATATTGAGAGAGTAAAGTTTTGCTTTGTGAGATACACGTGAATATTTATGCATCATAGTTTTGATTTGTATTAGGTTTCCTTTTGGCTATGTCAAGTTCTTTTGTAATATCTTTTTGGTTCCACTTGCCATAAGCATCTTGTTAAGATGATGAATACCTTTATTTGTAATTGTTGTTGGTTTGAAATAAATTGCCTTTCATAATAAAAAAAGTAAAAGAAGTAGGTATGATATAGGGGTGTTGATCGGTTCGGTTATCGGGTTGTTCGATTAGTTCGGTTCGGTTAATTCGGTTAAAATTTTTTTTAGGTCAACCCGAGAACCGAACCGAACCAAATTCAAATTCGGTTTTCGGTTTGGTTCGGTTGAATTCTAATTCGGTTCGGTTCTTGGGTTGAACCGAATAACCCGAATTTCACTATTTAAAAAAATAAATAATAATTACATAGATATTTAGCAAAAAAATATATTTCAAGCATAAAAAGTGTTTTATTATATTATGATAACCTTTTAATAGTATTTATTTATACATAAATATACATAAAAATATATAAATATATATAAATATATAAAAAAATATATATATTTATATGAATTCGGTTTTCGGTTCGGTTTTTGGTTTAAACTGCCAAACCCATAATCAACCCGAGAACCGAATTAGTAGTTCGGTTCGGTTCGGTTTTAGCAAATTCGGTTCGGTTATTAGTTTGGTTCGGTTATTTTTAGTTCGGTTCGGTTTCGGTTTCGGTTTCGGTTTTCGGTTTATTCGGTCTTTTCGTATGAATAGAATTTCCGAAGTCCAAAATTTTCTTGAATTATTGTTTAATCAATTTAACTGTTACATTCAATATCTAAGAATTTGTATAATGTGAAAAGAGAGGGAGAAAACATATGATTATTTTATGTAAAAAATAACAATTTATCTTGCTTACATAAATATCATTCCTTTACCGCCTTTATTTCAATTTTACAAAATATTGACTATATATATTTATTCACATGAACTTGCATTTGGGTCGTCGTGACACTCGTAATGAAAGCAATACTCAAGGAAAAAAAAATTGACACCCGACACTTTATTTATCAATATGATCAACTATGCGACAACTCAACCATGATAAAAGTACAAAGTTGCGACGACCCACGAGAATTTGAAAGCTTAATTTTCTGCGTAAAGTTTATATCGATTCTCAAATCCTCACATCAATGTCCAAACATATAATTTCGACCTGAATATTTATAGCATCTCTAATGGTAAACTTTTTAAAAACATCAGAATATATATATAAATTCCCTCACATCCTCACATATAATTCTCAAATCCTCACATCAATGTCCAAACATATAATTCCCTCATGCACTTTTTCATCTTCCTCCAAGTCGTGACTCTTGGCTTTCCAACTCTCTCCCGTGTCAGTTTCAATTGCTGCCACCATGCAGATGCCCTACCACGCAGCCTGGTAGCGATCAGTGAAACCTTCTTGTTTTCAGGAATGTCTTTGAATTCAAACACTTCTTCGACCGCAACAAGCCAATCAATGAACCCCTCGGGATTCAAAGTATCCCCATCAAACTCAGGAATATTGACCCTCAGTCCAGATTCCCAACGCCTATTATCCTCCCTTTCATTTTGCCTTGGTCGCCTTTCTTGTTGTTCATCAGAAGATGAACCGTCACCCTCACCGAATGGATTTTCTGACTGTTCGTCTTCACTTTCCCGACGGTTACGATTATGAGGCCTTCTTTGATTCATTAAGTCAGCCATCTGATCAGTTAATTGATCAACAAACTGACCCATTCGCTCCTCCATTCTTGCCATAAGACGTTGCTCAAATTCTTGCTCATAGACGTCATTAGTATTCCTATTCCTCCTTGGAGGCATAATGATCAGGAACTTTTAGCTGTGATACCAACTGATGTAGTACTAAAACAAGATAACACAAATTGATCCTATTGATTCACACGAATGCCAGGAACAACTCTTCCAATAATCGTTGATTCACTGAATACCGATTACTAGGATAATTCTTAGCAAAAAGCTGCCAAAAATAGACTTTTCATATTTCTTGGAACTGATTATCCCACATTACAAAGGAACTATTAAATAGGACTACAAAATAGAAACGGGCCTTAAAAGACAAACGGGCCGAAAGTTATTACAAAAACAAAGTCCAAAAAAGACCCGAAAAAACACTAAAATGCGAATAACTCATAAAATAGAGTGTTTCGGGGCTCGGAAGTTCTGGAAACCGACGAAGTCTGTTTCCCATCATGAGCTCCTCGTTCCAAGCTTCGATTTGACTGGTAATTCGCCTAAAACGGAGCCCCGTAGCCCAAGTTATGCCCATTTTAGTGAGGCCCCTTTTGTCACACGATCTTGGGCCTCCAGAAACATCATAGCCTGCTCATCAACACTTGGGCCCACATCAATATAATTTCGACCTGAATATTTATAGCATCTCTAATGGTAAACTTTTTAAAAAAGTTTATATAATTTTCTTGTCACATACTATTAAATTTCTCATTTTATATACTTATTATCATTATGTTTAAACTTTTCAAAACTTTACAACTTGATGAGATATTAAATAAGTTACATATATTTAATTGCAACAAAAACATATATGAACTTATACATATTTCATTTCATGTCATCATAAACCTCATCTCACTACAAAAACTCAATTTATAAACCTTTTCGAATTTTATAAAACTTTTCACAAACCTCTTATAGCAGATGCCTTTATATTCTACTTGTATCAACTTCATTAATCTCATTTTAAATTTGTAATACTTACCAACAGTCTTCTCGTTCAATATAAAATCACTAAAAAATCCAAACTATTGAATCTAAGCTTAAAAAAACACAACCAATCACAATCTTATTATAAACTTTAACCAACTTTAACTACCTTTTCGTATCTTATCCCATTTTCCCACTATAAACATTCGCTTTTCGAATATGGGCCGAGCCGGGCCGACCCATAGGACTAATACTAGCTGCCTACCTCTATATAAAGCCAACCACATCTCATCTCTCACTTTTTTTAAAAAAATAATCTCATATCTCATACTTGAAAAACAGAAAAAAAAAAAACATACAAATTTAAATTAAGCTCAGTCTGTTGTTAACAAAATGAAGGACTATATGAAAGATTTCAATCTTCCACAACACCCGTCAACATCTGCGTTACAGAAGTGGCGCGACGCCGTTTCGGTCGTCAAAAACCCTCGCAGAAGATTCCGTCATGTTGCTGACCTGGCTAAACGCTCCATTCATCAGAACAGATTTAATAAAATCAAGGTACTATTTCATTTCATTTTAATCTTCATGTCACACACTACAACACATAGCCGTATTAGTTTAAGTTTTTTTACCAGAGCCGGAGACAGAGGGGGCAGCGTGGTCACGTTCTCTAAAAAAATTATATTGTAATTTTTTTAAAATATCTGACTATTTTTTATTTTTTTAATTTGGCCTCTTAACAAACTGATATGTAACGTAGTTTTTAAAAATCATTAAAATATGCCGACCATACGCTCTCAGCCCTGTTTCTAAGGCATTACTAGTCTAGGAAAATAAAAGTCAAAACGTGTTGACGGTTACTGCATTACTTTTGATGGTTGTTGAAAACAATGCTACTTTGAAAAAAAAAACGAATATTGAATTTTTCTATTCAACTATTACGGCTTTAAATCTGATGCCTTTGTTTAGTAAATATTATTCCCGCCTACATTATTTCTTTCAATATTGTTTACTCAATGTAAACAAAAAAAGTGAACTACTTGTTTGATTTTAGTTGTGAAAGTTTCATTTTTAAATACTTGTTGTATGTTAAAAGTCTGCATTTAATTGATATATTAGAAGAACCTATATTTGTTGCACATATCATAAGCTGACTAGCTATGTTTTAACTATTTTGATTTTTTTTACATTACCTAAAATAGATATGTTATTTTCTGAAAATATGTAATGTACGTTTAATTGCTTATTTGATTATTTCTAAAGTACTTTCTTCATTTTAAAATCGTCATTTATTAATTTTTTTTATTAGTTAAAATATAAAATGACATTTGTTTTAAAATAAGTTAAAAACAGACAAAGTACATTGAAATGTTTAGTTTTCGATATACTTCAATTACTTTGTAAACCGATGTTGCCCCACCTTATATGTTTTGCATAATGACAAATATGACCGTACTTTGTTTATGTGATAATCTAGTTTAAATCGCTATTCGCTAGTATTATATTCGAAAAAAACAACCATGTGGGTGACAATTTCAATCATCATGAATACCGAGGTTGTGTTACTTCGTTTTGCTCGATGAAATATTTGTTTGTATATTTAGAGGTTTGTTAGATTAGTGACATGATTTACACACAATATATTCATTTGTATATTTTCTTGTATAAGCAGACAAAATAAGTTGTATATTTAATACAACAACTTAACGAATAAAATGAAGTTCAAAATAAAAAAACAGCACTAAAGATCTACTTTTGAGAAAAAGATAATGTCACCAACAATCTAGGATACCCGTATTAAATTATAGCACCAAAGTTTAATAATGCAGACATAGTGGGTTGCAAGTAGGGGTGAAAACGAGCCGAGCTCGAGCTCGTTTAGGCTCGAGCTCGGCTCGTTTATATATAAAAAGCTCGAGCTCGAGCTCGTTTCGAGCCTCACATTTTGAGCTCGAGCTCGGCTCGTGAAATTTTTCACAAGCTCGAGCTCGACTCGAGCTCGGCTCGTTAACACAAAGCTCGACTCGTTAACACAAGGCTCGAGCTCGTTAACACGGTTATACGTATAGAAAATATATATACGTATATATTTCTAGGGCTCGTTTAGGCTCGCGAGCCTAAACGAGCCTTTTGTATAGAGCTCGGGCTCGAGCTCGGTTATTAAATGAGCCCAAACTTAGGCTCGAACTCGGGCTCGAGCTCGTTTAGGCTCGGCTCGTTCGAGCTTTTTACCGATCCGATCCCGAGTTTTTCACGAGCGGCTCGGCTCGTTTCCACCCCCTAGTTGCAAGTTGCAACTCTTTTTTTGGTGTAGTCGTTTGCAAGTTGCAACTTTGGGGTGTATCAGATTTGAATGAATAAATTATGTTCTAACAAAAAAAGAAATAAATTGCAGAATGCCCCTTAGACTTTGGAAGTGAACTCAATATTCCCCTAGACTTTTTATACCCCTATATCTTTGAATTGGCTTGTGAGGATACCCTCTCTACACGTTGGAGACTTGGAGTATATCCTATATGCCCCTAGAATTTTAGGACTAGTCGACATAGGACCAGTTATTTTGTGTTCACATATAAGGCTGGTCGCATTCCATACTTTAACATCGGTTAGGCAACACTTTTTTTCCTCCTCAACCGATTTGAACATCGGTCCTCTCGATTGCGATACTCGGTTGCCACATCGGTCGAATGTCAAGAATTTGCAATATCGAGTGCAAATTCACTCGATGTTAAAAGCTTCGTTTGGTCAAAAAGTGACCGTTTGGTCATTAAACTAAAAAAAAAAAACTTTTTTTTAAACCAATTTTACCACTCTATAAATACCAACTTCACCTCAAACACACTTATTAACACACAATTTCAAAAAAAAAAAAAAAAAAAAAAAAAAACTTGGGTCGTCGACTGGGGCATCCGGGTCATGTCAGGTCGCTGGAGAGAGAAAGTTGACGTGGCGCTGGATGACCCAGGTCATCCCAAGTCACGACTGTGACTAGCCTAATAATATCTATAAAAACAATTGGTAAGGTTTCCTAAAGAGAATGGGAAGCCATTGCTTACGTTTTTCTTAGAGTTATGACTCTTGTTTTTACACTTATAAATAAAATGACTTGTTAAATATAGTTTTATCGGTTATTCTCAAATGGTAAAAAGACGCATAAAGAGGGTCTCATGTAGTTTCCATTGACCAAGACCATTGTCTTGTAGAACTCCGTAATGAATGCATGTGGAAACCTTGTCAGATTGTGATGTTATATAGTACGATTGCAATTTCTTGTTCATTGCCACTTTGCCGTGTTCTAAAGTTCATCCATTGGTGGACTTTCTTTTTTCTGCTTAATAGTCTATGGGGTGGGTCTTTACGCGTCATAACATTTCATAATTGATATATTTTAATGATCATTAATTGATTAATATCTAATATACATGTTAGTATTAATCTATAGTTGTAATTTATAATCGAAGTTATGAATGTTGAATAACTCATTTATCATTACAATTGCAAACATTTAAAAAAGAGCGTCTTTATCGTGTTACTTGCTCACAGTTGTGTGTATAGCTCTTTGAGTTAGATATATGAAAAGAGAGTCTACCCAACTACCCTCATACACTTGAATAAAAATAAGTTCTTTATAACTACATTCCCTATTTTCATTAATTTTATCACATATATTATCAGTTATCGATAATTCGAGGTATACATCTGAGTGAAGATAACATGTGAGAAGATGTAAAGTTCAAAAAAATTCACATGATTTTTACTTAATAATATAACAATATTACATTTATTATTATTTATTTATTTATTTTTGAACGGCACCACCAATTACATGTTATCACAGATCTCTGTGAATCATTATGTTTTCCGGTAATCATCACATAAATAATTAGTTGAGATTGACCCTTCGGAAGGAAATCCAAGTTTATTTTCACCTTTTGAAACCAAACTATGGATCAAAGCATATTCTTAATAAAGAGTAATTCTTTAAATTTGAAGTCAAATTAGTTGTTCCACATTTTATAATTTATTATTAGATCCCTTGTAAAGGTGCTTCTTGAAGGCATGCACTTGCCCTGCTTCATATTTATATTGGTGAAATAAATAAGTTTCTGTTAAACATATGGATAATACACTCATTATCATATATCTGTGTCAGCGGTGGGCTTGGTTTAAAATTGCGCGCATCGTTGTGCTCGCATCGCGTATTAGAGTGATGCCTTTGAAAAAACGCAACGCGAAATGCGAGGTTGTTTCAGGATGCGGCAATGTGATGCTTGCAATGGACGACGCATCATATCGCAATTGTGTATTGCTTGCATAGTAAATACTAAATAGTAAATGACTTTTGACATCGTCTTTACTTGCTAGGAATATGTATATAAGTGACATATTTAATCATTTACTTGTCAGTAATTTAAGTAGAAATATTTTTATATTTTTTATTTATATCTAGCATGGCGCGTCCATAATGCGCTCGCAACCGCATCAAGCATCAGTCGTTTAAACCTCGAGCGCAACGGATTGCTGCTCGCAATTTAAAACCATGGCCGTGGGACAATAAAAGATTTCCTGTAATATGTTAAAGAAAATGATAAATGGACCTAACTAAAGAGACCTAATGCATAAATAACTTGTACATTATTTATGCATTAGGTCTTCGTTTAGACCTCTTTAGTTAGACCTCTATATCCTATCCTAGCTCATATATTAATGTTACTAACATAAAAAAAATACAGTATTTGGAACTAGAAAGGTGGTGAGTTGACTCATATATGACTCCAAAGGGCAAAGGTCAACCTTGAGATTTAGCTTACATGGCAAAAAAGAACCCTTAGGTTTGATCAATATGCAAATTAACTGTAGGATATGTTTTTTTGGGGGCAGTTGGTTTGAATTTTAATGAATAGTATAACTGTTTAAATGCTTAACTGTTTGAAATGTTGGTTAAGTGCTCACATACTACATTAAAACAATAATTCCGTGTTTGTGAACTTGTGTACGGTAAATGCTCAACATAACACAATAGTTTAGAGTTACTAATATTTTTATCTTTGCTTAGTTATATGATTTCCATGAAGATCCACTCTTTACTTATTTCTAATAAGATTGAAATGAAGGCCAAGATGCGGTGTTAAGAATATTATCCTAAGGGTTTTTGGGCATTTCGACCTTATCTTTGAAAAAGACTTCTAGATCATGATAACTTTTTGGATAACAACAAGACAACCCACCAAAGACTGCGAATTATTAATCCATGTTCCATGGCTAGGAGGCTTTAAGGTCCCCATGCCAAACATACATTTTCATATAGAATCCGTTCGTAACCGATACCATGTTTAAAAAACTAAAAGTCTAAAGGCAAACTTAAGGTGTTGATTGAATACAACTACATACTTCAAGGGTTTTTGTCTCTTTTAGCATCTTGACCTCGACCTTAGAAAAAGACTTGCATAATGAGACAACTTATTGGATAACAAGGAAATTTCCAAGAACTTTCCTTAGCTCTGAGACAGCCTACCAAAGATTGGCCTATCTATATCTGTACCTCTTCAGTTATGATATGTACGGAACAGGAGAAAATGAAATGCATAATTTATAAAAGGAATATTGCTTACATAATCAACTTGAAAGAATATATTTCCTCTACTGTTTGTCAAAGAAAGCTGCATATTTATGGTGCCTAGTTCCTCCATATGTCTGGTTTCTTGCATGGAAGTTATGTTAGTTTACATATATTTAGTGATTTTAGGTACTCAACAATTGTAATTTGGAATAAAATTGAGAAGTCTTTTGCATGGAGTCATTTATCATGTCCTAAAGTGGTGATGCTATGATAAACAAGGATTAAAATCTCTTTTCTTTTGCTGTTTACCAATAATAATCTGCATGCATGCATGTCCTAAGGTGGTGAAATTCTAAGAACTTTCACATGTTGGGACTTGTCTTAAAAAGTGTCATATTCTTTTGGTTTTGAAACTCAGGAGAGGCTGTTGGAACTCACTGTTAAGTTGACGACATCATTAGCGCTTTTAGAGACATAGCATATCTAATTAGTAATTACGTAAAGTGGCCTATGCTGTGAAATATAGCCTTCCAAGATAATATTTCATATTCATCCGTTAAGTTGGGGAGATTAATCAACTATTTCATCTTTCTTGGTTGTGAAATTTATGCATGCCTTTAGCCATTGGAAGTGAGACAATGATACATTTACATCTTATTGAACCAATAAAAATTCATACATTAGGAACTTTAGTTTGTATCTGGATTTGATGTGGATATGCTATGCATGATCGAGGTTACTCACTGCACACATACCAGCTAACCATAACTGAACAAAATATTTGTTCAGGAGATAATTTTTCTAAAATCTACTTTTTTTCACGTTTGCAGGAAGATCTGCGAGTTACCTTTATCGCCATGAGGGCTGCAATCCGCTTTATGGATGGTACGTTGTAGTAAAGTACTTGGCTTGTGCATGTTTAATTTCTAAACTGTAGCAAAAGCTGAAGTCGACTTGACCTTCTAAGTAGCCATTGATTGAAGTTAGCCAATTTTTTTCACTTTGCTTGCACATATATATACCTTTTAAGATTTTGCTCTTCTTTTTTTGTTTTTCATTAAATCCTAATCAACAGCTGCTGCGCACCCTCAAAATACTCATGAACATCCTCAAGCAAGGGATGTAAAACCTTCAGAATTCAGAAATAATCCAGAAAAACTTGCATCCATGGTCCGTAATTATGATGTCAAGACCTTACGATCCCTTAATGGAGTCGATGGCGTAGCTGAAGCAGTAGACGTTTCTATTAAGGAAGGTGTTAAATCAAGTGATTTGTCTACCAGACAAGAGACTTATGGTGTCAACAAATATACTGAAAAGCCTTCAAAAAGCTTTTTCATGTTTGTGTGGGATGCCCTTCATGATCTCACTCTTATAATCCTTATAGTTTGTGCCATAGTTTCAATAGGCGTGGGACTTGCAACTGAAGGATTCCCAGATGGCATATATGATGGGTTGGGAATTTTACTAAGTATATTATTAGTAGTCACCGTTACTGCCGTAAGTGACTACAAACAATCCTTACAGTTTAAGGATCTTGACAAAGAAAAGAAAAAGATTTCCACTCATGTAACAAGAGACTCGTGTAGAAAAAAGGTCTCCATTTATGACTTAGTTGTTGGGGACATTGTTCACTTATTTATCGGTGATCAAGTACCTGCGGATGGGATATTCATATCAGGATACAACTTGTTGATTGATGAATCTAGTTTAACAGGAGAGAGCGATTATGTTCATATAGATGAGAAAAAACCGTTCTTACTAGCAGGAACTAAAGTGCAAGATGGGTCAGCTAAAATGCTTGTTACAGCAGTCGGAATGAAAACCGAATGGGGAAAATTAATGGAAACCTTAAGTGAAGAAGGCGAAGACGAGACCCCACTACAAGTCAAACTAAATGGTGTTGCTACAATCATTGGCAAAATTGGGTTAGTATTTGCAGTGTTGACTTTTCTAGTGTTGACCGTGAGGTTTCTTGTGGAAAAAGCAATGCGTAATGAGTTCTCAAGCTGGGGTTCGAGTGATGCTATGACCATGTTGGATTATTTTGCAACTGCAGTAACTATTATTGTTGTTGCTGTACCAGAAGGATTACCTTTGGCTGTCACATTGAGTCTTGCTTTTGCTATGAAGAAGTTAATGGCTGATAAGGCACTTGTGAGACATCTATCTGCTTGTGAGACAATGGGTTCTTCTACATGCATATGCACAGATAAAACGGGAACTTTAACAACAAATCATATGGTGGTCGATAAACTATGGGTATCTGGTGAAATAAAAGACGTTAGAGACAGTGAAGGTCGAGTTTTATCTTCAAAAATTTCAGAAAGTGTATTGACAATTCTCTTGCAAGGTATTTTCGAATGTACCGGTTCTGAGGTAGTCAAGGACAAAAATGGCAAAACATCTATTTTAGGCACCCCTACAGAATCAGCAATATTACAATATGGGTTGGATGTAGGTGGTGATTTTGATGCCGTACGCAAGGAGATTGATATATTAAAAATGGAGCCGTTTAATTCTGCCAAAAAGAAAATGTCTGTGGTTGCAGCTCTCCCTGATGGTCAAACACGTGCATTTTGTAAAGGTGCATCTGAAATAGTACTAGGGCTATGTGACAGAATGATTGATGGAAGTGGAGAAACAGTACCATTGTCCGAAGAGAAAATAAAGCATATTACAGCTGTCATCAATGAATTTGCAGTGGATGCTTTGAGAACTCTATGTTTGGCTTATTTGGATATTGAAGGTGGTTTTAATGGTCAAAAAGAAATACCTGAACGTGGGTATACATTGATTGCGGTTGTAGGAATTAAGGATCCACTTAGACCAGGGGTTAAGGAGGCTGTTGAAACTTGTTTAGCAGCTGGTATCACTGTCCGGATGGTCACTGGTGATAATATCAATACAGCTAAAGCTATTGCAAAGGAATGCGGCATACTTACTGTAGGTGGGTTAGCCATTGAAGGTCCAGATTTTCGAACCAAAACCAAAGAGGAGTTGGATGAAATAGCGCCTAGAATTCAGGTACTTACTAGGGGTGGGAATTTGGGTAGGCTGGGCAATGGGTCGAAACAGCCAGTTATTTAGTATGGGTCAAAACAGGGTCTGGTACGGGGCGACATTTTTTGTATGACTTATGACCAGTTTGACCTGGTCAACCTGTTTGAACAGTTCTCTTTTTATTTAAATCGTTTCCTAAACTGATTTGACATGTTAGAGATAAAACATAACCCAAATTGACCTATTTGCATATAAAGCATGCAACCTCTAATGCATCACATTATAACTCCATAATTCTGGATAAACTATATTAATGATCTTTTGACGTATTACCTCTTCTATAAACTTGTAATGTAAATCACGAAGCTTCTTTTGTGAACATATCTTAAAACTTGGTTTTGAACTTCTTTTCCACAAATACAGGTAATGGCTCGATCATCACCAACAGACAAGTATGATCTCGTAAAGCATTTGAGAGGAATGTCTGAAGTTGTTGCAGTTACAGGTGATGGCACAAATGATGCCCCTGCTTTACATGAATCAGATATCGGATTTGCTATGGGTATAGCAGGAACCGAGGTTTGTATATCAGTATATGCATTTCATATGTATACCATTTATCAAATTCTTCAAAATTTTATAAGCGACTGTATGAGCCTTTGTATCATATATAGGTAGCGAAAGAACAAGCTGATGTCATTGTGATGGATGACGATTTTGCAACAATTGTGAAAGTAGCGAAATGGGGACGTGCTGTTTACATTAATATTCAGAAGTTTGTTCAGTTTCAGTTAACTGTTAATATTGTTGCTCTGATGATCAACTTTGTTTCTGCATGCATCACAGGTGTGATGGTCTCTAGTCTACATATATGATCTTTCGTTAAATTATTCCACAATCTGTTCACTAATTCTTTGAAACTTCAGGATCTGCCCCTCTTACGGCTGTGCAATTGCTTTGGGTCAACCTGATCATGGACACTCTGGGTGCACTAGCACTCGCCACTGAACCACCAAATGAAGGTCTTATGAAACGGCCTCCTGTTAAGCGTACCGACAGTTTCATCACCAAGACAATGTGGAGGAACATCATTGGTCAGAGTGTCTACCAAATGGCTGTCCTATTTGTTCTCAACTTTGCCGGGAAGCCTATTTTGAATTTACACGGGTCAAATGCAACTGCCATCCTTAATACCTTCATATTCAACACCTTCGTCTTCTGTCAGGTTATCCAAATTCTAATTACATCTTTAACCTGAATATAGATTCAAAAGAGCTGTTTTTTTCTTAAACAGTATATGTCTTTGCAGGTGTTTAATGAAATAAACAGCCGTGACATTGACAAGATTAATATTTTCCGAGGCATGTTCAGCAGTTGGATCTTCGTGGCTGTCATGATTGCAACGGTTGTATTTCAAGTAATCATAGTTGAGTTTCTTGGCACTTTTGCAAGCACCGTGCCCCTTGACTGGCAACTATGGGTGCTTAGCGTTGTGATCGGATTGATAAGCATGCCGATTGCAGTTGTATTGAAGTGCATACCTGTTGAGAAAAACAGATCTGTCAGTGAACAACATGATGGTTATGAGAGACTGCCTGATGGCCCAGACCAAGCTTGAACAAAAGCCAAGAGTAAATACTATTTCACATTCCGGTTTTATTTCTCCTCTCTTTTATATCTACTGACAGGTTCCAAGTGATCTTGGGAGTAATCGTCACTTCTGAATTTTATGCTGATTTGAATGCTTCGATTTACATGGAAAATGTATCACTTTATTTCTCTATACTCTCAGATACATCGATAAATGAATAGAATGGGTGTATAATTCTAGTTTTTTTTTTTTTTTTTTTTTTTTTTTTTTTTTGAATAATGTATGAAGGTCTTTTAGTTATTCCAAAAGATTCTGTTCCTTCACTTCCTAGGTGTTTCTGTTATTTGATGTAATTGGATTTTACTATTTAAGCTCTTATTTCTCGGTTCTAAGGCTTTTTTAGAGGTTTTTGGTTCAAGATAGTCTCACAAGTTCATTCAGTCAACTGATAAATCTGAACAAAAAAAGTCATTCCGTGTTAGAATCATCACTGCATTTTAAACCATTTTACAACTATTTTGAGGATTGACCCGAGTTCAACTCTTATTTTGAGTAAAAAGAACTCACTTAGAGTATTTATGAGTTCAGCTCGCATAGTGTAATCTTTAATTTTTGAATCGATTAAAAAGCTCAGGAGTTCAAAAAGAAAAATACGAATATGTTATCTTCGTAAACATTTAAAGATTTATTAATTTGCTGCAAAGCGCGATCAAAACTAACTCGTTCGAAGAATAATCTGAAAAATACGTTTGTTGGAAGTCATGAAAACCAAATAAAGCCGACATATGGCTATTTTTCATATTGATTGCACGCCATCTTATACCATACTGATCTAATACTTATCAAAACACAAGATTATCTTCAAGATTTTGCTTCAATATCAAAACACAACCTCAAAGTTGTGGCCTATTGGTGGGGGTTGGGAGCCTTCAGTGGAGGTCTTAAGTTCAAACCCCGCAGGCGGAAACTTTAGTTTAATCCCAACTCCCTCCGGCTCTCAAGAAATCATTGCTTAGACTAGTCCTTAGAGAATGGTTAGCTGACACCAAAAATGTACTGAGTTGATTTGTCTGGCGTTTTACATCTCTTGGAGAAAACACATTATTATTATTTTTAATCCAAAAGGCTATATTTTGAAAGTAGGTTTTAAATATTTTCAACAAACTGGTCTAAACTCTAAAGTATCACCTAACTTCTTTAATACTTTTCACTTATCTATAACCTGCATGTTCCTGAATTTTTTTTCATATCCCTTCAATTTTAACTCTGCTTGTTTGCTTATTCAATTCGATCACGTCACTATGTAACCTGTCCTTTCTGAAACTTTTTCAACCTCCATTAAATACTACTATATATATAACGTGTTGGTGACTTGGTTCCTTGATACGCAGGCCTCCATAAATTTTCACTAAACGAGCATTGAAGATTACCTGCATGCATGTTCCTTAAATGATACTTCACCTGTTAGGCTTCATCTATTTAACCAGCAAACAACTCCCAATAGCTCTTCATAAACCAGCTTAAAACTAGTAGTTGTTTCACTTTGAGGTATTTTTAATATGTAGGTAAGCAAAAGAGATAGCAACATCCGTTCTAGAATATACGACATCATGGTTTATTCATGTTTTTATCTGTTTTGTTTTAACAGATCAATCATATATAGTTGTCTCATGAAAGATCCAACAAACAATGTCACCCTGAAAATAGGCGATGATGCATCTGCACATCTGGTAATTATATATTATGGCTTGAGTGTATTAATTTGAATTTTTTATTTCTTTTCTTGAAACGGTATGTTGTTTGAATATATGAAATATGACTCTAGACTTCATCTTTCAAAAAAGTTGAAAACTTTTGAATTATATCAAATGTTTGTTATTGCTAACACAACAATACGGTGAACTTATCCTTGCAGGTAATGGATACGTATGTGGAGCTAGGGGTGCTCAGTGTTTGGTTTGGCACCGAACAAGCCGAAATATAAACCGAACCAAAACTGAATAAAACCGGATCGAAAATTTTAATTGGTGTATCAAACAGAAGTATTTAATTGGTGTTTGGTTTGGTTTTGGGTTTGACAAATACAAAACCAAACCAAACCGAAAAAACCGAATATATATCTATCCACACAAAAAAGTTTAAATTATATATATACAAATTTTATATGTTTATCTTCCTAAAAAATCCTAATAATTTAAAATATCTTTTAAACTAACCACTCCTTAAATCATATATTTATTATATCTAGTACTCCAGGAGCAATTAACCTACTTGATTCTTATAAATTCACATATATCGTATCATCTCCTCCCATATTTCGCTTTCATTTATTTCCGTTAAGTTATGAAACCTTTTGGTTTCTTAAACTTTTGTTTTGTTGATTTACTTAAGTACTTTGTGAGACCTTTTGATTTGATAATTTTATTTGAACTTTTAGATTTTTATTTGTAACTTTTATATTATATTTTGAAGTTTACTTGAATTTGGTTTTCTTGGTTTTAACCGAAACCAAACCGAATTCCAATTTGGTGTATGGTTTGGTTTTATCTGTTCTAAAATTGGTTTGGTTTGGTTTTGGTTTAGAGTTTTAAAATTTTAAAACCGATTAACCCGAACCATACAACCCACGAAACCGAAAACCGAACCGATGAACACCCCTATGTGGAGCTGCCGGTAGTAGATCATTGGTTGGAAATGCTCGGAGACT